>ONZK01002871.1:1437-23039 GCA_900322385.1 Pharnaceum exiguum | reverse complement strand
TCGATTGGAGGGTGAGGAGTAGTATGTGGCGGTGTATGGTGTCGCCGGTATGACGGCGGCGAAGTGGTGGTGGTGGCCGGAGGTGGTAGCGGTGGCCGGAGTTTGTTGGGTGACAATAATGACACGGTGTGGTTGGTGAGGAGAGAGAGTGGAGAAGGGAGTATTTTTTATAAATTAGGTATTTTTCTATTTTTCTTTTTTTAAAAGGGGAATATAAAAGTACATAGGGGAGTATTTTTCTTTTACCTTTCTCATCTGTTTGTGAATGACTAAATGGAAGAAAAATATGTTCCAAATTGTTTTTGGTTTATATAAAGGGCAAATATACATTACAAGGTAACAACGCTATCACAATTCTTCCTTTTCCAAGTCAATAAATTATGTAAACTTTACATGAATCTATTCAGAAATATGTAAAGTGGTAAATCAAAATATTACATGCATTGTTATGTCATTGGGAAATATTATATCGTACAATCCGGCGTACCTTACATTATAGACGGAAAATATATCATACACTATACCTCACTTTAAAACTTTGTGATTCAATATAGAAACATTAATTTCTTTTTGAGGTTTTTGGTCTAAAGCGACAGATAGAAACAAATAGAGGGTGCGATGTAAGGTATTTTAGGTGTACGATATAATTTTTCCACCATGCACCATCTTTATTTTCTCTCTCTCTTACTTTAGATCTAACCCCTCAAAATAAACAATGACGCCAATATAAATCAGCTTATTTACAATGATAGAATTTGCATGTCATTGCCATGTCTAATTCTCCATGGAAAATATTGAAGATAACTTTATATCTTTCACTATCAATATCTATTAATTAAGGCAACAAGCAATAAACAATTAATGTCATTTGTGCAAACAAATATGTCATTCCCATATATGATCGGAAACTTAGTAAGTAAACTTGTGGACGAATGTAATCTTCACATTTTTTTTTGTGAAGAAATGCATGTTTATATTTGAATCTATTAGAGCATGGTAACCCAATTTCCTCTTTTCGCCTTTTTAAATAGTATTAAAAAGAAAATATTTGTTATTCTCCTAGGTATTGAGCAAACTTCATCTAATTATTTGGATAAACTAATATCACTTCAAATGATAATTGCAGCAAAAACTATTAAAGTCACCTAAACTGAAGTTCGTGTAATAAATGGCACATTATATCTTACATCCTACATATCTTATTCCTAGCACCTTACACGTCCAATGGGTATTTAGCTTAGACAATATTAAGTTTAATATTCTTGGGAGATTGTGTTTAATATGAAATATAATATAACATTTTGAGGGCAAAATATAATATTATTGGGTGTACATGAGATTGTAAGGTTCGTATAAGGTGAAAAACACTCACTTCTTTGATTTATACTAATCAGATCCTTATTCATCATTAAATGCTCTATTTGTCTTTTTAGTTTACATTTGACAATTAATTAGTAGAAATTATAATGTGTTAGCAGATGCAAAATTTGCGTTTTGGTTTGCTATATTTTAAAAAACATTTTAAAAATTATACAACATCTCCCAAATATATATAATCATATCATTCAAATTTCATTTGGTGTATATAAGCTGCAACAAGTCTATCGTATACCGGGTGCAAACTTGGCACCTAACGAAATCGTGACTAATAATGAAGGTACTGACTAATAGCAGTTAGAATGTGACTAATTGTATATGTGTGCAATGCTTGATGATAGAAATACTCGGTATAGACTTAGATCTTATGTACAATAACACAAGGCATTAACGGAGCATTTTCCTTTTATAGAATGGGTAAAAATGTGGTTCATGCATGAGTATCCTATCTCAGGGTAAATTTAACCATAAATTATAATTTGGAGCATTTGGAAAAGAACCTCATAACCGCTATGCAAATCAGGATCGAAGACCACTAAACCAAGTACTAATTGGTCACTAACAAAGAAATTGTACGTACTGGACTATCTCTAAATTATTAGCGGTTGTTGGGAGGGAGGATGGATTAGTGAGGGGGGCCATTACGCATAGATTAATGATAGATGAATCAAGGTCCTTCATGGACAAAGAGATGATGGATTACTGTTTCAAACATCGCATATTAGATGCACTCGAGTCTTTTAATAATTTTAATTTCTACCGAAGCCTTTGATTTGGCTTATTGTTTAGGGCTTTAGAAGTGTTAATTAATTTAGTCATGATCGCGGACGTGACGAAAAGAAACATTAGTTGAAGGCACTGGACCTGGACTGGTCAAATCTTTGTTCATGTGCAGACTCCTCGTGGATGGCATGTACTTTTGTCCAATCTTTTCACATCTTTCTCTTTGGTAGTGGCAAATTATCACAGTATGTTTTATTTTAGTTTTTCAAATAACATTTTTATTACGGAAATTTTGTTGGGACACCCCTTATAAATAGAGTATTTTGTAGCGACACCCCTTATATAAATGTTTTTGTTACAACACCCCTAATATGTATAAAACGTTGTTTAAACACCCCAAATCTAGACTTTCGAACTAAAATCTGAGTAAACTACCCATTATACCCCTCTTGCATTACACATGTGTTCATGAACATTTGCTATTGTAATTTGTAAGTGATATATTTGTTAAAGGAGAGAATTCAAAGGCAAAAATAAGAGACTATAATAAAGTCAGGTCACTTAACCCTTATAATTCATTTTGTTGAATAGTAAGTCCCAACATTATTGTAAGCATAGCTCATTTCAAGAATTCATGTTCATCAAAATAAAAACGCAAATGAGTAAGATTTAGTTCGATTGAGACATCACTCACATCCACTAATAAGATTTATTGTGATAAATACTATTCGCATTCGTCCACCAATGATCAAGTGAAAATTTAGTACCGCATTTGACCTAATACATCATCCAGTGCACCTAACGATTGACAGTTTCATTCATTCTCATTTTCATATGTTGATCGCTCTTTTTCATTGCTAATTAGGTCACATCCTTCATCCAATTCTTATAATGAGCTACAAAGCATATACTCCGTAGGAAATGTCTACTCACACATCATTACTACTTAAAATTGTTTTTTAATTTGTTAAGATAATGCATCCATATTTGCACTTTTTTTTGTTCTTTTGGTGATCGAATGCACGAAGGTATCCATATTTGCACTTGAATTGAGCATAGATGATGATGTGAAAAAAGCAGGTGTTGTTGTTGGCTGGTTGCGCATGTGCGGGGTAACTTGATTAGCTTAAAAGAGCTGATTAAAAACGGATACTGTACGTCTGCCTGTACCAAAGTGGGTTGGGTGCGTTCTGAAAAAGGGATGTACCGTATAATTAGAAGGCATTCTCCCCACAGACACACACACTTTTCTTTTTTACTTTCACATCATCACATGTTACGTCTGGTCCTTCCATCACTCTTCACTTGTCACTTGTCACTTGTCACACTCTTCCTTTCCTTTTTCTTTTTCAACCGATACAATAAAAAATGCCAAAAAAATTTAACCCATGCTGTAAAATAGTCCATTCTATATTTGGGCCTTTGAGTTCTTGACCGAAGAAGCCCAACTCGTTAGAAGGGGCAGAAATACCAGTCTGACTGGCCCAACTCCAAGTTGATACAACAATATTAAAGCTCGAGGAGAGAGAATGGAATGGGAGAAGGAAGGTGCGATGGCAGGAGAAGAGTTGAAAGTGCAGATTAAGTTCGGCGGTCAGACAATCCCACTCTCTCTCCCAAACGAAGCCACAGTATCCCAACTAAAAACCCAAGTACAATCAGCGACAAATGTCCTGCCAAGGGGTCAAAAGCTGATTCACAAAGGGAAGGTTCTAGAACAAACGGGTGATGATTCATTGAGGTCATTGGGTATCACAAATGGGTCTAAGATCATGCTCATGGCTTCTCAAGGCGTCCACCAGGGGGAGGGCCCCAAGCTAAATGATGCACCGGTGGTACCGAACTACCAGAAGATCATGAATGCCGCAAAGCCCAATGGGCCCACCAGACCCGCCACCGCAGACCCACCAGTGACAAGCAAGAGTAGAAGTGAGCGATGGAAGATCACTCGAGTTGTTGCCCTCTCTGACTCCAATTTAGAGGCTATCCCAGATGAAGTATGGGATTGTGGATCTTCTTCTGTGAGAGTGCTTGATGTCAGCAACAATCGTATTTGCAAAATACCCATTCAACTTGGCTCTCTCTTGTCTATTCAGGTATAGTCAGTCGTATAGACCAACCTAGCTGCTGTCTGTCTGTCTGTCTGTCTGTCTAATCTTTATTTATTTTCTAGTGCCATGGAATATTAATTATAATGGTATTCTGGTTTTCTTTTGTAGAAATTAATGTTGCACTCGAACGAACTCTCAGATGACTCAATCAGTTGGGAAGGTCTATCACAGTTGAAGAATTTAACCTATCTTTCATTGAATCAAAATCAGTAAGTATTATTCACTTACCAAAATGTGCTCAAGTTTCGTAATTGGATGAGGCCCTGAACTAATTTATGATACTGTCTAACTTGTGCAGCTTGACATATTTGCCTTCGTTATTGGGGGCACTTACTTCGCTGGAGCAACTTCATGTTGCAGGTAACAAATTGGCTACGCTTCCCATGGAAATAGGCAGATTGACTCGGCTAGAGGTCTTAAAAATCAACGCCAATAGGTATTCACTGCTCGCTCTATGGATCATCCAAATGTGATTACCGAGCTTGACATTGACTAATCCAGCTATGGATCATCCAATTGTCAAGTCAAGTTATACTCAGCTTAAGCTTAGTTTACATTATCATTTTTTGATTGGCCAGGATAAATGCACTACCTGCTAGTATAGGTGATTGCTGCTCTCTAATTGAGGTTAGTGATCTTATGTTTTTTCTATTAAAAGTTCGCAGTAAAAAGTTTACACCCAGATGACTCCTTTGAATGATCGGAAATCAGGGCAAGGCTAGGCTGCGTACATCATACTACCTCAGTACCCCATCTGAGATGGGATCTCGGCTGAGCCGTTGTTGTTTTTGTTGTTGTTGTTGTTGTATGACTCTTTGAGTGATCCAGGTTGATCTTTCCTCAAATATACTTGTGGACTTACCAGAGGCAATTGGCAGTCTGAAAAATTTGAAGGTTGCATTCCCTACTTTACGACATTACATCTGCTGCTTGAGCGTGAATATGTCTTTGTGGCCTATAATTAGTTTCTCTTTGCTTTTTACAGGCATTGCATCTTAGTAATAATGGACTAAGATCGTTACCATCTACTTTATTCAAAAATTGTGTCAAGCTCTCCACTGTAGATCTCCACGGCACAGAAATAACCATGGATATGCTTCGTGAGGTATGACTGTGTTTCAACAATAGATCTTTTGGTGCAATTAGGAGCTATGCTAATGAGATATCAGAATTCTTTCTAGTATATAGTTCATCAATGGAGGATATTGAAGTCAAGAAATTGATGGGGAAAAGTGATCTCATAGTGTTTGCGTCTGTCGTAAAGATATCTCAGCTTTTCTAGACCCAAACTGACAATCAAAAAGACTTTCACCTTATATATATATTTCTATGATAACCCAAAGAGCAATTTGTTGATTTTCCGTCTTCTTTTTTAATTTTGTACTTGATCATTCATGCACCTAGTGTTCAGCATCACTAGCTCCAAGTTTCTAACCCCAGATCAAATCCATCTTAATTTTATAGGTTGAGGGCTGGGTTGAATTTGACGAGCGACGACGCTTGAAACACCAGAAGCAATTGGATTTCCGTGCGGGCAGTTCTGCTGTTTTCGATGAAGGTGCTGATAAAAACTGATGTCTAACATCACCTTGCAGTCCACAGGTGCAATCCGGAAAACTTTCAGACATCCTCATGAGGATAACTAGTTTTGTGCACTCTAAAGGCAGCAATGGCTTATGGCTCACCTAATGTACATCATAATGTGAGAATTGTTGTAGCAGTTCAATTCAATCAAGTATTCATTGCTAGTCCATTTATTCTTCAAATTTGTTCCCTGCTTGTCCAAATAGATGAGAATTTTGAACAGATATCATGTGCAGGAATACTTGATAGAGCTTTGTATATGCACTGTGGCAGATATATCAGTGAATATCAAATTTCTAGTAATTGTTGCACAAAAATGCTGTGGCGTACATTGAAATTATGATTTGGGTGGGTACTGAGCTACCCTTCAAAAGAATCACAATTAGGCTTCAATTTTAAGCTTCGCAGAAGCAAATATACTAAGATGCCGCATCAGTTTCGTCTGAATCATCTTTACATGGTAACCAATTGAGTATGGTTTGACCAAACATGTACGGAGAGTAACATACCTTACCAACCAATGTAAGGATAAGTTAGTTCCTATATGCAGCAAATACACGTTAATCATACATATGAAGCACCCCTCTTAGAAACGACTAACAGTGTGGTGTAACATATACTCACTCAGGTGTACGATATAATTTTACCGTCATACTCCATCTTTGTATTCTCTCTCTTACTTTAGGTCTAATCCCTCAAAACAAATTATGGCGCCGATATAAATCAGCTTATTATAGTGAAGGTATCTAGTGTTAATAAATCTAAATGTATGATAGAATTTACCGGTCATAACCATGTCTATTCTTCATACTAATTAACTACTCTTATGGTTGCATAGAATTCTTTTTTTTTTTTTGAATAAGCAATCTACATTGTAATTAAGACAATAACAAAGTATGGAAAATATTGAATATAAGTTTATATCTTTCACTATCAATTAGATTTATAAAATCTTGAGTTTGGGTAATTCAATAAGACAAATATAATTAAGATAAAAAATTATTTTTTAAAGTAATAATGGAATCTCCGGTCAATTAATTCGATAAATGGGGCAAATTGGTGGCGGTTACCGATTAATATGCCAAATTGGCGATGGTGATTTTTAATATATCAAATTGGGAGATTTAATTAATATACCAATTTGAGAATTTGGGGCGTTAATTGATTAACATTATTCGATCTTATGAATTAATCGTCAGAAAAAGGAACTGAAAGATCCAACGGCTACAGTATATTACCAAAGATCCAACGGCTGATATTACTTGAGACTGGCTCCACAATTCACCCAAACCAAAGAACCCTGAAATGGATAATAGCCCCCTCGTCATTAAAACCCTTCCCAAATCCGTGAGTTTTGAAGGTTTAACCCTGCCCCTCGCTGGCTTAGAATTTCAGTACTCCACTGGGATCCGCAATTGTAGTTAACGGAAGAACGATCCTCGTTGGTGACATCACACTAGTTGTGTGCAGAGAGGGCCACGTGTTGGTCAAGTCCTTCAAAGACAATAGGAAGGTTCACGACGCTCTGGAAGGATGCTGGACGCATTTGGTCAGACATTATGCCAGCCTTTGGTAGGAAAATGGCTTATGTAGTGAGCGAAGGGAGGGGCGTTTTACTTGACATGGATCTGGATGGGATTTCCTTTGAATTTGGATTGAATGGCTTGGGCCGCGCCCTCTCTGAGGTTCTGCCGCCTACTGCTACTGCAGGAGCTGATGATGATTTCAGCATCTTTTTTGATTTCAAGTGGTATTGTGACAATGCCAGCCCAAGGTTTTTCAACAAAAAGTTCCTGCTTGAACATCCCATCTTCCTTGATCCCCCAGGACTTCAAGGGTTCATTTGCTCGTTCTACCGACGCCTCAAGGAAGCCTGCATCAAAAAACGTAAACGCGCGGATGGTCAAGAAGCGTGGGCAAGACTAACTGAGGAAGCCCGAAGCCGTCAAGTCAAGCACGCAATGAGGACTTACTTTGGAGAGGTTTCCAAAAAGAGGTTTGGGGTAAATCGTTTGTGGATAGACCGTGTAAAAGATTTACACCAACCCCAACTCACAGCCCTTTTGGAGAGGACGACAAAGGAAGGTGGTCGTCAAGTTCGTTACTTTGACACCAATGCGTCCTTCTTTAATTTTGTGCTTGTTTTTCTCGAGCTTGAGGATTTCTCTCGCAAGCTTATCAATGGAACCCTATTCGACCTTTTATTGGTATGGTAACTGCTTTTAGATTTCTTTGTAATTTAATTAATGTTGTTCTTGGTGTTTGTTTTGGGTGTTGCTCGGTTAGCTAGTTAGTGATTTTCCTAACTTTTGTTAAATAGTGATTTTCCTTGATGATTTCTTCTTAATCTTAATATAATTGAGAGTGTGTGTTCCTGTGAGTTTCAAAGTGCTCTTCTGTCTTCTCCTTGTATTTATGAAATTTTGTGGAATCCTCACCTTTGTGGTTGATTCAATTGATGCAGAGTGTTTGCCCTGGTTTTTCGAAGATGGTTTATAATGCATCGGGTCGAATTGGGGCTACTTATGATGTTGAAGAGACAAGGAGAACAGGGCCAGTACCAATTAACGTTTAGGTGAGTAAAGTTTTGATAACCTGCTTCAGTTTTGAATAAAGCTTCAGTTGGACTGTTGATTGTTATCTGCAACTAGGACAACTGTGTCAATGATAACATGTAGGCTAGCTTCACGCTTGTGTTGGCAACACTAGTACACAAAAATGCACTTACGTCGGGTAAAAAAGTCACGTCGGTTCCAGTCAAAAAATACCCGTCGGATATATTCTCGACCTAAAAGAAAAGAACAATTACGTCGGCGTAAACAAATAAATTTACGTCTGTTTTTCTGGCAAACAGACTATAAGAATAACATTTAGTTACGTTTTTCATAGAAGCAGACGAAAATGTTACTTTTCTTACGTCTGTTTTTTGAGAAAACTCGACGTGAAGTTTTTTTCTCGTGCACCTGATTTTTTTTCCCCCTTTTATGCATCTTATGCTAAAGCATGGACAATACAATAAATTTTACATTCTTTGGTCCTTGACCCTTGCAATCGTCCAAATTACAATCTAACGAAAGATGTTCTCGAATGCTATGTGCAAGTTGAGGTGCTTCCTCATCCAACTTCAGAGATAGTCTTCGCAAGGTCTGTCAGTGTTTGGTATGTCAGAATTTCATTCAAATCCAGCTGCATATTTGGGAGTAGGAGGCAAGTGATAGATCACACCAAGATCTTACCTCTGAAGCCCACAACCGATCACATGGCTTTCATGGAATTATGTCAATGTGTGTCGGGAAAGACAATACAAGATGGCAACAACAAATTAGCTACTCGCTATAAGTGATACTAGATTGCTAATTAGTAATAACCCAACCTCAATAGTCACCGAAGCACATTGGATGCACAGAAAGCTGAAAGATGGATTCTTTCGTGTATAGTAGATAAACCAATAATAAGGAGGTATCACTCTAGTTCAAACACAGGGAGGCCAAAGAAACAAAAACCTTGAGGTTAAGGGATCCAAGCCTCCTATAAAAAATGCGCTTCAGGCAAAACAGCCAAACTAACTTGTGCCAAAAGACAGAGTCCCAAGCAATGGGGCAAGTATGTTATAAACCTCTAAGGTCTTCGAAATTCAAATGCTTATGGGATGATGAATTGATGAAAACATTTTGCAAAAGAACGTGCTATTCCCGAATTGAAAAACCTTTAACACAGTTACAATAGGAATGAACAACATGAAATAAAAAAACGGGCACTGAGACTTAAACAAGGTTTGTTATTGTATATGATCTGGATATTCATTAAACCTACAGATATTTGTGTGGGATATCTAGCGCGGTAACTTTTGACTCATCATAGATGAATCTGTCAAAACATGTTGGTGAGGAACCAGCAGTGCTGGTGCTGGCTCTGTTGGGCTCTGATCTTCCTTTTCATATGGATCACAGCTGAGCTCTACACGGCCTAATTTGGCTCTGTTGGGCTAAGCAGTAGTCTTTCTCATCTTATATGGTAATAGCGCAACTTCTCTTATCTTTCATGGCAGTCCTTTTGTTAAATTGATGTAATGATTATGGTCTTATGGATAAGGATCAAAATCAATAATGCCTAGATGGTTTATACCTCAATTTTGGTGTATGAAAGTGATTTTTTCGCCAAGGACCAAAAGTGATGGAAAGGGGATAATAAGCTTACGTAAATGGAGGGGTAGTGGTGTTAAACTGATGGTCTTGGTGACGTCGTGGTTGCTGTACAAAACGGATGGTTGTGGTGAGGTCGTGTTGGTGTTGGGTGGCGTCAAAGTTGGGAAGGGCCGATTAAGATTACATAAATGGAGGGGTACTTTTGTCACTAGCAATTATGTCATTTACAGTACTATCCTCTTTTCCAAGATTATTGTGTGATTTCAAGAAAATTATAAGCTAATATATGATGGATGACCGGATGAGAGGATAAATAGACACTTCAAATCAAATATAAGAAATAATGGTAGTCAACATGCATTAGAAATGATGGATGACCGGATGAGAGGTCTGAGCTTCAATTGCAATGGTTTAAGTCTTGAATGGTGTTTTAGGTCATTGGGCTTTTAAAATCCAGCATGATCCTGCTGCATTTTCCTGCTGCATTTCAGTTTGATTGATCCTTAAATCCCTAGAACAACCTGCTGCCAACTGTGGCCTGTGGGAAAGTTGAATGACTTTTTAAAGTTTTCCTCTAAAGTGATGTCCATGTTTTGTTTTCTGCTGTGCACTGTACATTTCTGAAGTTCTTTTTTTTTTGGCAGTTCTAATTGCGTGGATTTGTGCTAGATCCTAACATTCTGGAAGTGGAGCACCAGAAGATAACCTGCCATGAAGTAATGCATAGTTTAGTGGTGTACTGGTGTTGTATGTACAAATTTGGTGGGCTGAGAACTTACTTTTGAGTCCCTGAGAGCTTGCTTGACCACGAGACGGCAACATATCAAGTTTTGGGAATTTGAAACAAATCAAGTTTTGGGAATTTGAAACAAAAGGATATTCTTTTGTACTGGTTGCTGTATCTTGCTTTATGTTGGATTACTAGTTTGAAACCCGGATGTGCGTTCATTTAAGCAAACATAAACCTAAGAATTTTATTAAGACATTAGTTGTGTTTAAGTATTGTATGTGTTTAGTTGGTAAGACATCAAACTTATTTATCCACTTAATTGACAAATAACCGAAGTATGAAATAAGATATTAGTACACGGCAAATTGAAAGGAAAATGCAAAGTTATACTTGTTAACGTATTAATAGGACCATCATTTAGATATTGATCAACTATACTGTAGATATATTGTCTTACAGTCTAAGCAGCTTTGAAAGTGACATGAACAACTCCATTAACTGTCTTGATAAGTCTTGATATAAGTAAATCTTCACTTCTTTAATCTCAATTATTAGAGGCGTGAATGTATGATTTCTTATCTGAAGGAAAGGTAACTGTAATTTTGTTTCAATGCGGAACATTCAGTCTGAGAGAAGGTTAGAGGGTGTGATACTATTTGATACGAACTACCTAATATGTGATGATGCACTATTTTTTGACTCTATGTCTTCTGTGCACCGGGTGTATATATACACCCTGTGCCACGTCATCGTTCATATATGATTAATGGACATTTTTATGTGACTAATGACTAATGGACATTTTTATGTGATTAATGACTAATGGACATTTTTATGTGACTAATGACTAGTGGGTATTTTTATATGACTAATGACTAGTAGTAATATGACTGGTGAAATCTTTTATATAACTAATGTCTCTGACGTGGCACATGGTGTATATATAAACCCGGTGCACGGAAGACGGGCTGATTTTTTGAAGTGTACCAAAAAACCTGTTCCATCACCTGGTAAAACATGTACCAAAAACCTACCAAAAAATGAAAAAAGCAGTTGGAACGAAACTTGTTAGGTTTAAGTTATAACTGATATTGACAATAATATAAGAATAGAAATTGGAAGTGTTGAAATCAGTAGAGTGAGCAAGTTATATCGAGTACCTAGGCATGGCATGACCGCATGAGTTATAATTGGCTTGCACAACTTACAGTAATACTGTTTTTTTTTTTCGATAATTATTTCAGAATTTTATTGAAAACTTGCATAAATACAACATTAAGAGAACATTGCATGAATTAAACATCTACATCATCCATTGGATAAATGTCCCTTCACCATGTGCTCCTCTCCTTGCCAAAACATCGGCTTCAAAATTGACTTCCCTCACTTGGTGTTGGAATGACACACCATTCAACACATAAAGAATACTACGTAATTTATTCCACTGGAAACGTAGACTCCAAGGGTATTGACGTTCTTACTGTTATAAATTTTGGTTACAGAAAGTTTTGATTTGTCCTTGGAAGCCAAATCATATCACTTATGGTAGACGCTGTTGTATCCACTGGTACTTAAGATGCACAACTGGCTTCTCGCTTATTCCAATCGGTTACACTCGGTGCTAAAGAATAGTCTCCATTCAGAACATTTTGATTATGCTAGTCGATCAGTATTATAAAACACTCCCAATCAGAACATTTTGTCTTGTATTTAATGATTAAGCTAAGGCACACAAATACTACATTTCCATATCATTGAATAGTCAAAAGAAATTAAAAAAATTACAACTAAAGATGGAATTGAGGAATGGATACCATAATACCATATGATAAATCAGGATACAGTCAACATCCCAACGACCCTAGTAACTGTTGGATATTTCCTACGCTTGAAACACCAGAAGCAATTGGATTTCCGTGCGGGCAGTTCTGCTGTTTTCGATGAAGGTGCTCATAAAAACTGATGTCTAACATCACCTTGCAGTCCACGGGTGCAATCCGGAAAACTTTCAGACATCCTCACGAGGATAACTAGTTTTGCGCACTCTCTCGGAAGCAATGGCTTATGGCTCACCAAATGTACATCATAATGTGAGAATTGTTGTAGCAGTTCAATTCAATCAAGTATTCATTGCTAGTCCATTTATTCTTCAAATTTGTTCCCTGCTTGTCCAAATAGATGAGGATTTTGAACAGATATCATGTGCAGGAATACTTGATAGAGCTTTGTATTTGCACTGTGGCAGATATATCAGTGAATATCAAATTTGTGGTAATTGTTGCTCAAAATTGCTACGTGTCGTACATTGAAATTATGATTTGGGTGGGTACTGACTACTGAGCTACCCTTCAAAAGAATCACAATTAGGCTTCAATTTTAAGCATCGCAGAAGCAAATATACTAAGATGCCGCATCAGTTTCGTCTGAAGCATCTTTACATGGTAACCAATTATGGTTTGACCAAACATGTACGGAGTGTAACTATGTAACACTCATTCAAGTCACTAACTCACTATTGGCAAGGGAGACTGCACATTCAATCAAGTGATAAATCATAATGTAATATTGACGTTTAACTAAATTATGAGATTAAGATGGTTCTCCAATAAAATAGAAAAAAAGCCCTATGAGATCAACAAAATCCAGATCTACAAACAAGACACCTGAACAACCAGCTTCCATTTGCGCAAATGCGTTCCACTTATTCAGAAAAGGTTACAATGAAGAAACATTCTACAACCTCAATGGCAACAAAAAAGCCTTTCTGTTGATGGCTGAGCGTCGGAAGGAACAACGAAAAGCAAACATACCGAAAACATGCCTTACCAACCAATGTAAGGATAAGTTAGTTCCTATATGCAGCAAATACACGTTAATCATACATATGAAGCACCCCTCTTAGAAACGACTACCAGTGTAATCACCTACTACGGATCATACAGGGATGGATTCCTAACGGAAGTATATAGATACCAATGGGATGTCGACATCATTATCATCGTCATCCTCACAAGCCACAACTACATCCAGGTGGCGACGATAAGGAGGAATTTCCAACTTCGCCACATCCTTCGCGAGATCCACAATCTTCTTGTCCATTCTGTCTTTGTGGCGGGGGAACATACTGTTATAGAGAAGACAACTTCCACAAGAAATGCTGTAAGCATTCAAACCCTTGTCCTCAAGCCACTGTAAAAGCTCCTTAAGGGTAGGATTACCCTTCAAGACCCACCTATCCCAAACAGTCCAGCTCATGTCACGGTGCTTAAAGACCTTAGGAGGGACCGGTTCAGCTATTGAAAACAAAGGTAGCGCCAGATTTGCAAATGTATTACGGTAATCCTCCATCTTGTGGTGCCCATCCAGAACCTTGTAGAGCTCCAGGCACACCAAACCAGTAGCCATTGCTGTAGCAGTTGCAATAGCCGGAATGATCCTCCCAGCAATGAATTTAGCCTTTAACTTGTCAACTTCAGGTATGCTGTAATTCCTAGCTCTCATGTTAGCAAGAGCAGCTATGAAGTCCATATGGAAGTTTGTATCATCATCCTGCACATATTGCAAGGGTATGTCATCAAAACTTGGAAGTCAGAGTTTAAAAGAGTTCTACAATAGGATATATAAGAGGTGATCGAAGGATGTAACAAACAGCCACCGCAGACATATAGACTGTAAAGTAGTTGCTCCCGGAGAAGTCACTGACAAGATAACCGGCATACATTAAACAAATTCTTCACCACAATCTCAGCTCTGTAGTGTTTATCCGAAAGGAAAGAAAATAAATAAATCTCACCACTGTAGCTCTGTGTCGGTTTAATCCTCTTTTATAATTCCTTCTTTATATTTCTTATCTAATTTTTGAGGCCAATTAAGCTACTTTAAATTTATAAGGTACAGGATGTCATTTCCAAGCCAAATCCATTCCAGTGCCAATTCAGAATTAAAACTAAATGCAGCAGTCCACTATTTCTTCATATTCACTCATTATAAAACACAATTACACAAATACTCAATAGGTTAATATTTAAGATTAGGATAGCAAATATGGGTAAGACAAGAAAAACCAACCTTCTCAAACTGGATTGGTTTCATCCTGAAATCTGGTGGCAGATCACGGCAGCAATTTTCCAACTTACTGATAAGATCTTCAATGACAGCTCCATCATCAATAGAAGAGGAGGACAGGGTAGTTGCCTTATCATCAGTCACAATCTTTGCATCTTTCTTGGGCTGGAATTCAGGGAGCACAACTTTGTCAACAGCTTCACCCAATTTCTTCGGGACTGTAGCCCAATCGGGAACAGGGATTCCAAACGTTTCAGCTCTTAATATTGAACCAGCCATAATAAATTGAAGAAGGGAATGATCGGTGGACGAAAAATGCAAGGGGCGAGGACACCTCTTAGGGGCAGACCAAAAAGGAGCTCCAGTACTGGTTGCAGCGTCTTCAGGAAAGGTATATGTTAGCTGCTTCACCCGGTTGGCAAAATAGTCCTCAAATCTACGTGAACAGGCACACATGAACAACCGGCCGAAACAAATGCATTAAAGACAGATGAAGCATAAACAAAAATTAACAATGACACTTCACAAGCTAATGCATACCTCAGCCTGGTCCAAGCAATACAATCTTCAAAAGTCTTGCATTTTTCTTTTTCAAGGCATTCAAGAACACGTTCTAAAGTATCCCTGGCCTGAGCATCACCAGCACTCCTCATGCCAGATGTATATTCACCAGGATTCGAAAGATAAGCATTGACTTCCGCTGGAGTTTTCTCAAGAAGGCCTTCAAATTCAGATCGAGCCCAAGTCAAGCAATGGTCAATGTTGTGTGGAAAAGAATGCACTGTACACATAGGCGCTTGCTTCTCTGGTGGGTCTCTCGAAGCTCCGTAATTTTCAGTGAGATGAGGGATGACCATCTGTGTATTGCACTTTGCACCCAAAGTCCCTGATTCAAGGAGTGATTTCTGGAAATACACGCATCTCTGGTCAACATACAATCTAGCATTGACATTGTCAAGAGCATTGATAACTACACTCAGATTCTCCCAATAATCATCATCAAAGACATTCTCGGTTTCTGGTCCAACACGATTCTGCAAGGCTTCAACATGGAACTTTGGATTTATCGAGGTCGCTGCAGCACCAGCAACAGTTGATTTGGCCTGACCAATGTTCCAGTCACGAAATAAAAACTGCCTACTCAGATTGCTTTTCTCAATCACATCATCATCAGTGACAGTAAGCTTCCCCTGACCACCACAAGAGACCCCCATCAAAGCCAGATTCTTCAAGAATTCACACCCAAGGGCACCGGACCCCACAAGGAAGACTTTAGCATCCTCTAGTTTACTCTGTAGTTTTGACCCAAATACCGATATTTGAGCATCATAACGGCAATTTCTTGGTGCATAGTCATTTGCCTCCAAAGGCTCAGTTGGTAGCGACTCCACTGAATCAAAATAGAAAAACTACACAAAAACAAGGGAGATAAAAGACTAGTCAGCATTAATCAAGAAAGGCACCTGAATATCCAGAAATTAAAAACAGGTCGACAGCGGAAACAAAAGAAGGGCCAACCTGAAACAGTGGATGGAACTTTCCAGAGCAAGCCTTGACAACTTCCTGACCAACAATACCACCAAACATGGCAGCCATGGGATTCAACACTGCCCTCGCCCCAAAAGCAAAGTGACGTAGAAGTTTAGGGTTAATGTCTTCCAGCTTGCTTTCACCAAGACAGTCGTTCATTTCACTAGTTATGGATATCAGCTTTTGAGCATCTTCCTCAGAACCAGCACGTGGATAACGTCCTGATGTATTTACAAACTTGTCTAAAGCTTGGAATGCCAAATGCAGCAAAGGTGGGCGATCAAATTTTGAAAAATCACTCAACAGAAAGTCACCAGGATCACTAATTGCCTCCCTCAAAGGCTTGAAATTAAGAACCTTTGGCGGCTTAACTTGTGTCACAATACCACCTTTTTGATATTCACCATAGTTTGTCGTGTCTTCTTCAAGCATAAAAGAATAAGGCCGAACATCTTTTATCTTTCTCGGTTTCCCAGCATTCAGCTCGGACATTCCCTGGACTTCTGAGAAGACAACAAGATCACCGTCCTGGAACTCCAGCCTTTCATCATCAACACATGATACAAGGGCGGGGTTGCCATTGCTGATTGAAGCAATTATTCCAGTGTGAGGATCTTCACCATCAACATCAAGAACAGTGAACTCAGGTCCAAAGTCACAAAAAACACTGCCGAAGAGACCCCTGACATCAGCTTTGACGAAAGCAATGGGCGGCTGATGGCTGTGGCAGTAGTCATTAAACTCGATAGCTTTCTCCAAGCTAATGTCGGTAAATACTACAGCCTACAAAAACAGAGAAAACCCATCTACAAATTAACCTAGGGAAAGAGATAAGAGTAATGAAAGTCTGCCAAAGGAGATACTTATAAAAAACAAAAAAAGAGGACACTATCGTCAGCTATAATGCTATTTAATGACAGGAGCAGAACTATTTCTTCAGTCATACAAAATGTTTTACCAACTACCCAACTAAAACACGAAAAGTTAAAGGTGAATCAGCACAACATTTTGTTTATAAAAATTGCTATTAAAATCAATAGCAGGTCATTCAAATAGAAAGTGCAGGTAAGAATGTACCTGAAAGTTGGAGAGGTCTTCCGTAGTCAACTTTTTTGTCAAGGTTGAAACAAGCACAGCATTGTTCAAGTCTTGCAGCTTTTGAACACTAGCAAGTGCTCTGTTCTTTCCCACGTCATTTTCTGAGAACACAAAATTGCTAGACAAATCCCACAACTCTACTGACCCTTCATCATGCAAGGTGACAGACTTGACGCCAGCCAAAATAAGATTCTTAGCTGGAAGAAGCAAAACGAAGAATACATTGTCAAAAGATTCTGCATAGCTACTTGAATATCAGGTCCCTACCCATTTTGTATAATGTAATAGAAAAAAAAGTTTTAAGTATTCTATCATCAAGCCGTAGTCAGAAAATTTTCAGCAATTATACTTTAGTCACAAAACTGTGTCCCCAACAATTGCTTAAAGTAGCTACTTGAGAGCTGAGGCCAGCAAGCGGTAAGACAAATTGAAGCAACAAGTCGGGAAAAAACCAATTCTTGTCTCAAATGGCTTTCTACAAAATTAAGTGCAAGCTAGAGCTGCTAGGCACGGCACTTCATTGCCAACATTAGATGAAAGACTCGATTTTATGCCATGGTGAAGCAGTGGCATAGGTAGCAAGTAGAATCATGAAGAATGTCAAAGTAATTTCAAAAAGATCACAGCTTTTACTTGCTCAAGAGGTACCAACAACAATAGAAACTCGGAAGCTGTTCTCGAAGAGCTAACAAGTAGAGCAAGAACGGAATTGAACAGCTGAATATCGAAATGGCAAAAAGAGCAAAAGAAGTATACCAATCTCAGCACCAAGGCCTTGCAAGCCAGAGATGAGAACATTGGAGGCGAAAAGGCGTCTCATAGTCTCACGGCCGTACACAGCCAGCTGCCTACTGTGGAGATCCTCATCAATATCCGGCGGGTTCCCATCGCCTACTGCCATTCTGATAGGAACTTCCGAGCAGCTGCCGCCGCTGCTGTTGCTATTCCCTATCGTAAACTTGTCCCCTGCGCTACCACTACCGCTGTCGGGGGTGGCCTCCACCGTCAAGTTAGATCCTTGGAAACGACTTTTCTTAAGAGCAGGGCCTTCTGATGATGATGGTGATGAAGATGATGATGATGATGGTGTTGGGTCAATTTGGTCAGCTGATCTCTTTCTTGGAAGCATATAGTGCAAACAACTGTTGAGCAATCGCCGAGATAAACACCGCACAATCCTCATTAGTATTAGTATTGGTATTGGTAGCAATCAATCAATCTTAATAATAATATTCAAAGATCGATTCTTTGAGAAATTAAACTAACAATTAAAGGGTCAGATCGGGCAGTATAAAGTATAAACCCTATAGGCTTGTCCAGTCCCAAAAGTATTAAAATGACAGACATTTGTATATCAATCTAATAATTCAACGGTAACTAACTAACTAACTACCAAAAACAATTATTCGAAAGCAGACAAGGGAAGCAAACGGCAGAAAGGAAGGAAGATTGATCGGGCAAGTTAAGTTAAGTTAAGTTAAGTTAATTAGGAGAGAGAAAGGGGTACATACAAACATACCTGAGAGAACGATCGAACGCCGGCGAAGGAAGAATGGTATATCGTATCGTATCCAAGGAAAGGAATAAAAGAATAGAAGAGTGGGCGGTGAGAATAAATATTACTCGACTCCACTCGGTGATTTCTGATTTGATTATCAGTTTTTAAATGACGTAGGTAGGAGTAGATAGATGGAGCTAGCTAGCTAGCTACTTTTGATTATTCTTCTTTGACAAATTTAATTTTTTTTTTAACAAGTACCAATCTAATGTTTTTGTTTTTACAAATAAATCAAAGTCATTTTCTAAATTCTTTTTTATTTACTAAATCTAAAGAATCTGAAATTTACATTGCATCAATAATATGTTTTTTTTTTAAAAAAAAAGAGGTAAGAAGACAGGTTTAGGAGAGGCCTCGGTTTAGGATGACAAAAGTTGACACGATACAAATGAGACACGAGGTTACTTAGAGATACACGAACCCGACGACCCGATACGACTAAACATAACACAAACATGACCCATTTAAGAGTTATTTGTACATTCACCATACAGAAAATGACACAATTAGCTAGATAGGTCGACCTACTAACCCGAATTGCCATTCAATCAGGTCGAAAAGAACTTGACCAAACAAAGTTTTTGGTATTGTACTAATATGGTCGGAAGAGTACAGTTCTATGCCCTTTTATTCCTATTTGAGTAGTACTATTCTATTCTCTTCTTTATCATGCTTTTAGAATTACAGAGAGGAGTGTGTCTATACGTGCTTGGTGCCCACTGCCCATTGCGGTTCTACGATTAGGTGGAATCAACATCAATCATACACGACCACGTCTTTTCGTCCGTTGCTACATAAGGGCATGCACAATGGTTAGTTTTGAGCATGTTTTGGTCCTTGTTGGCACTAGCTTGCAAGGTGCTTACCATTGCACAACAAAAATAAAAGTTGCTTGGGCAAGAGACTTGGAAAGAAGTGGCTTTGGCTAGCAACTTCCCTCATGGTTGCTTTGGTTCTAATTTATTGTTTTTCACTCTTTTCTTCCTATCTCTCTCTTAAGTGAATAATACCCACAATTAATTTATCTTTTTTCTTATTTTCTTTCCCTTTTTTTATTTTTCAAGGAAGTTGTTTTCCATTACACTAACTTTGTAAACTTGCTTCAAAGTGACATGGCACATACAAGCTAGTTTAAAAAGTAATTTCCATTGTGCATGCTCTAATGTATCGCTATTGCATTCTCGTTTTATCTTCGAGCTTTTATCCATGGACTGAACGCATATTCGCGTCTTCTTTTTTTCCTACTCCTACCAAATTCAATCGTTCATTATCCAACTAAAATCCACTAGGATGTAGACACTCACTGTCGGCCATAACTCTTCTGCCACGTATCAAAACTTTTTATAATATTTTTTTAGGCAGGTCCGCAGGGATGGATCGATGCATCATGTATGTTAAGTGTGTCAACACACTTGAATTCTGCTTAGGTGACACCACTTGCATTTTCACTTGACTAATTTGGATGGAATAAATTGAAATATTCGGATTTGGTTTCATGCGCAAGTATAATTTCTGTTTGTATATTGAGCACATTTCTAGCTACCTGCACTCGTTTCAATGGTCCTCGCTCGTAACATTTCATGCAGGTGCAGGCAAACCACCAACATTCAAGATTTCCATAATTTTGTATATTTAAGGTCACTGACATAGAGGGTGCGTAATATAAACAGAGAATCAGATCTAACTTTGAACCATCATTGTTGACCTTTAGATGCATGACAAACCGTATATTAGTAGCTGAACTGATCTTGTTTTGAAGAGGACTTGGGAGAGTAAAAATGTTCACATGGAGCATTTTTGTTGAGCTCCGATATCGAAGGCTTTGCACATGCCAATGCCGATTTATAGTACAATGACATAATCATCGTTATGTTAAATACCCAAGATTTGCACAACACCTCCAATGTTGATTTTGCATAACAGTACTGATTTATCTGTCAGAGCTCAGAAGCATTGATTTCATGAAAAGGAGCACACATGCAGGAAATTTTAGGTAGATACAAAGAGAACCCATAAAAGTCCAACCGGCATTATACTTCAGTCTTCATAGGAGAAGTAAATACAGCACATGCCAGAGCCACCGTCACCTGCAGAATTGTTTGGGTCTGAAGAGAATAGACTGGGGGAATCATAGGAGACTGTAGGCTCTGTAGCCAAACAGGTGTGAATCAGACAGCCTTGTGTACAAGAGGAGAAAAATCAATAACTTAGCTAAGGTGGTCTTTGCAGGAAGAGGAGATATCTTTCTGAACTATACAGAGTATTGAATTCATCTAATTACTGATAAATGATAAATGTATAAAATTTTGAGTATTTGAAAACCAAAACCTTAACAATGATAACCATCCCAAATGAACCTTACCAACATACAAAATCTATCTAGATAATTGAACCAACATCCACCAATCTAAGTATGTGTTTGTAAGTTGTAAAGACATGATTGGAAAGGAACTTCTAAAACACTCACCCACAAGAACTTTTCTGCCAAAAAACTAAGCTGCAATTCAGGAACAAAAGGCAAAAAGAAAATAGGTAATGGTTTTACTAGATGCCAACTACCCACTTACCCAGCAATCTGGTTTTAAGTTTTAGCCCTAACAGAGGTCACAATCAAGCAAACCAACTAATTTATCAAAAAGGTGTAAGAACGTAGGTCTCCGTCAATGGCATTTTATAGTTTT
>ONZK01002870.1:22702-34067 GCA_900322385.1 Pharnaceum exiguum | reverse complement strand
AAAACAAAAATGTCGTACGAGTAAACTTTTGCAGTTTGCTTTGTTTTGTTTTGTTTTTGTTTGTTTGAAAAGGACCTTCGATCTTTTGGTTTCTCGAGCTGATGAACAAAGGAAAAAGTTTGGTCGTAGTGTTCCCACCACTTTGATAGTTTTGATGTCTCACTGTATTTCGGTGAATTGTTTTATTGAGTTTAATCGTCACTCTCAGTCTCCGTGTTTTCAGACGTGGGTCTTTCCTGGTGGTCTACATGTCGGTCCCAGTTCACGAATAATCTGCAATTTGCAATTTTTGAGTTTTGCAATGCAAGCAGTAAGCACTCATGCACTTTTCTCTTTTTGAAGACTTCTTTACCACCAACATGATGATGAGATTACAGACATTACATGAATAGAAGTAAAAATGTCCTCTGTCAAAAATAAAAGTCCAAATGTCCAGTAATTCTGTACCATGTTCACAGAAAAGAACAAAATGTGTCTTATCTTTTTTTTGGATGAACTGACTGTCAAATTCTATTCCTACTTCATACAAGTTCCGACAAGTAGAAAATTAAACCAGGTAATTCAAATCAAAACCCAAAGTGCACAAATTTGTGCTTATCAACAAGTGAAAAGAAAGAGAAGTAATATAAGCAAACAAATAAACAATCTGAACAAAAAAGGGTGACAGTAACACAGCAGATAATGAAAATTAAACATAGCATTAATATTTTGTGAACTGACACGAATTACACAAACACTCCTTAATTGAAGCAAATCATAATGGAAACCCTTCATAGTCCTTCACTCCTTGAACCTTACCACCCATGTCCATTTGGAGACTCAATGACAATAGACCAACATGACGCCATTCCTCCAAACATGAGATTTACATTTCTCCATAAACTTGGACTAATAGAACAGGCGAACAGAATGTAGTCAACTAGTCATCGAGACAACCTGAGTAGGGACTACGAGATAAACCACTGAATATGCAGCAATTTTGCTCTCCAGAGATCAGCAACAGTAGCTAGTCAGTCAGCTATCGAGATCCATTCCGCAGTTCGCACTCTCCATTACTTTCCCCAACTGTAGTTTGTAGATCCCAGTCGGACTTGTCAACAGAGATTTCCCATAGGACAGTTCCTGCAATACCATTCTAGAGCAGTAGAGTGGAAGCACTCAAGCTAGATGATCTCAAAACAAAACGCCCGTTGCAAAATTCCCATCATCTACTACTACTGAACCAAATTTTCACACACAGATAACTATTAGACGAGAATAAATCTTACCCACCCCCACAGGTTCTTGCACTGACACAAGAAGTTGTTGCACTCACATAGCAACCAGACTCTTATATTGACACCGCAACAACAGGCTCCTGTACAGATACCGCAATAATAAGCTCCTGTATAGTCACAAAATATTCCTGCACAGCCATATCACCATTCGGTGTTTTCTTAAATACATTGCCTAATTTATCTTTACCCTCACCATTCCGCCAGGTTCAACCACCTACCATAGCTTTTCCATGACCACCAATCAGAGGTGTTACAACAACTAAAGGAAACTCCAGCCAAGGAGAAACTCTTGGGCCATCAAACTCCTAAGCAAGTGACAACAAAAAAAAAACTTAAACTCCAAGACTAGGTTCCAGCAACTACCTAGAGGATGACAGGGAGCAATCCAAAATAAGGCATTCAGATTTTAAGAAAACCACACAGCAACAAAGGAGCAACTCGATTTACTCTCACCCTGCTGTGGGATAAGGCAAAAACACCACCAATCAAAGCAGGAACTGTGTAAGGGCGACAGGTTGTATCGCTGGATGGACATGGGTTTTTCGGCTGCAGCATTACCCAACACCCAAACTAGGCTTGTTCAACTTTTATCACTTTTTCGAGCCACCAATACCATCAGTCATGATTCAACTTGAAAAAAGTAAGTGCACATAATAATCTTGATGACTGAAAGCATGCACAATTAACTTAAAATTTCAACTTGAAAATCCCAACTACAATAATAATAGAAAATAGTATAACATTGATATAAAACAATTACAATTCTCAAAAGAATATAGTGCCAAGTTCAACAACAATGTAGCTGTTCTACTACTTTTAGGGAGTTCTCATAATAAAAAGAAAAGAAAAAGAATACCTAATGGACTGCAGCTAGGCCTAGTTTGAGTGTCCATGACAATCCCGACAGCCAATCGAAACGTGAAATACGATTTCGGGCTTGTCAAAGCAGGTCTAACTTAGAGTACTCCAAATTCAACTCCATCAGGTACCCAACAGCGAAACTTTTCAGCTCTTTTTATGTACCTTTCGAATGGCCTGGGTGGCCCAAACATACCACTGGAAAGTTCTGTCACAACAATAAACTGCTCAAGGGATGGTGAAATACCAAGCAGTACTTGACCAAGCTCCAGTTGGCCTGGTCTGCCACAAAATTCTTGCAACTTGATCACCTTCAGAGTCTGATGCTTTACTAGTTTAGATAACCGTTTCTTGTTCCACTCCTATCCATTAAAGATGTCAAGAAACAAATTTAGTTTGCATGGACAGCCAAGGGAGTGTTTAACCAAACTATCTCAAATTTGGATTTTCGCTTAATAGTTGTTCACTTTCTCTCTTCTGCTCTATGCCTCTGTCACAATATTAGTTACATGTATTAGAAAGCAAATGGTCAAATGTACATTGGAGGTTGCTCTTGTGTTTTTGGCTTATTGCCCATTATGAAAGCTAAATTCAATTTTCTTTAGGATTTCCAATTATATATATGCCGGAGATGGCGTAGGAGGGATGTGAAGAACAACCAGAAGCAAAATCCAAATTTGAGGCGTTAGGTCAAACACCCTCTAAAGTATTAGACAATTAACACTGCAAAATCCAATAAATATACTAATAAGAATTATTTATCAGATCAACGAACATTTTTTTTTTTATCCAATAAATCCAATAAATATACTAATAGTGGCAGTGGTGAATTTGATTACCTTCCGCGACGTTCTTCGGGAGAAGGTGTCCGTTTGAGCACTCAGTCCCAATACAATCACTTTTGTTGCTGGAAGTCCCAATATAATCATAATGATGGAAAGCTGCCCAGAGGTAACAGGTCAAATAAGCAGTTGCACTACCCACACATAAAAAAAAACAGACAATCACTATACACTACATAGGTCAAATTGCATAAAAATAAGTCTTGAAAAAAAAAACTGTCTTTGAGCCAAAAAGATGGAAGCTTAGCTTGCTACATAATATTGCCATCATTATAAGTGAATGAATTTAACTTGAGCAAAATTGACAGCAAAATTGGGGAGAAAAACATCAACGTTGTTACGTAGGCAACAATTGGAACTATTCAGCTAACTTGGTATCAAACTAAGAATTCAATCAATAAAAAAAGTTCTTACAAATTCACCGCCAGAGCAGAGGATTAATCTTATTTGGGTATGCCTAATAAGTTCAATTTCATACTCTGCAAAAACACAAGAGTGGAAACAATAATAATTTTTTCAGCAAGCTGAATGAATTCAACAGCACAGTTATATATCATATAAAATCAAATTAGAATAACGGGAAGTCACAATTTTGGAAATTTTACCTTACAAAAATACTCGACGAGGGAAAGTGCACCACTCATTTTCTCTTCCTTCTTTTTTTCTTTTAAAATAATAAATAGTTAATAAAATCTCAGAGAGGAAAAGACTAGTGTTGTGAAGTGGTGTATCGTGAATTCGTACATCCTACACCCGGTGTACCATGAGCATGGTACACCGGGTGTAGGATATAATTTGCCGTGTAGCGTTATGTCTCCTTGTTGATTTTTACTCCTTTTATTTATAGCACTTATATTATTACTGTTTCTGAATGGAAAATATAGTAAGGAATTGCCTAGTACAATTTTGTGACTTTGATATTTTTCTTTTTAAGGATGATAGTTGCTTTGGATGATCTTTTTAGATTTTTTTTTTTCATTTATGCTACTCCCCGTTTTTGAAAGTTCTTCCACTTTGGAGGAGTATTATTTTGAAAGAAAAATCTTTGTTAATATTTTCTATTTTGTTAATTATTGTAATACAAGAACTCGTTTCATTCGTAAGACTACGGTAGTAATCACATTAAAATTTTTATTAATAATCACATTAACGAGTATATGTTTTGTTGGTTTTTTTCTTGGTATATTTTTTTGGTGTAAACTCGTAATGTGATTGGGTCACTAATTACCAATATGGGTTCATCTATGGGCACCGATAGATCATCAATCAAACTTTAATATTATACGATCAGTCTCATATATGAAATGAGTTTTGTGTGTGTTTTCTTGAATATCTATTTAAAATTCTTCCCACTAATTGCTAGCTTTATTTTGTTTGCGCGAGATAGAAGTTAGTAGGATTGACCGGTGACAGTGACAGACAGACAGACACTGATGGAATATAGTTAGACACCTGATTTATTTGGGCCGTAAGCCTACTTTGTATAACTTATCTTAATTGAAGTGAATTTATATTTTGGGTTGGACAAAATTTGGCATAATTATATCAGGTCTTGTTGTTTTCAACATGTATACGATTGGACATGGGAAATTAAAGAAGTGTTGTTAAAATAATTTTAGCACTTAATTTTGATTCATACATCAAGCCAATTCTAATATTGGGCATTTATTAAGGTGTATGATGACAAATTCTTTATGACATACAAATTAATGATGATTAATGATTTGTATCAAAGTTAATATCAGCATGGTCTCGCTTCTCCTCGGCTCGGCGACCAGACTCCCCGTCATGGTCCTTCCTTACCACCTTGGGACAGGTCTTTACGGCCTATTTTATATAGAAGTACTAGGCTATGGAAGGGAGTTGGTATTGGGCAAATGCCTTGAGAATAAATTCGATTTTGCTATCTGATCATGGTGAGCCTTGCTTTTGTTCTTCAATTCTTTCTCCTTGTCGTTGTCTTCTTCAATTTTGTCCACTTAAATATAATTTATTTTATTGTGTGACTAATAAGCGATATAAACTTTGATACAAATCATTTAATCATCATTAATTTGTATGTCATGTGTTCACGGTATATTATATATTACTATATAGTTTATATTACAATATATAAGAATTTATCATTCATTATGCACAATTGCAAGTGAAAATTATAATTAGACACTCATTAGTGAGTGTTTATAAATTGGTTTGGAACCCAAACTCCCTCTCTCTCCTCAGTTACTCACTCACATTTCCCTTACAAAACACCATCGTACTCCACTATCTCACCATGACGCGCCGCCGCGAGTCAACTGAAAATCCTCCCTACCGAGACCTGCGGGAGAGCGGAAATGCCAATCAACTCCTTTTCAAAGAGGTTGATCGCTTGGTTCAACTGTACATGGTGTCGAAGGCTGGTTACTCTGCTGCCAATAGGGTTTGGAAGGAGAAGACAGAGGAGGTTGCATTGGAAGGTCCTTAAGGGACAAGCTCGACATAAAAGTGATGGCAAAATTATCCCGTGTTTTGGTACGAGTCTTAACTAGTATATTAAATGTTCGTAAATATATAATGTAATAATATTATAACATTCATTATGCAAAATTGCAAGTGAAAGTTAAGATTAAATACTTATTAGTGTGTTTATATAAATTAGTTTGGGAAAAAAAATTGGAGTTCCTTTAATTTGAATTTTGAAGAGTTTTTTTTGTAGAGATAACAAAGAGATGGTGAGTAGAGAAAGATTGATAAAGAGAAACTGAAAGAGAAATAAAAAGGTCACTGTTTTCTTAATATAAAATCTGAAATTCCGCGTCTAATTCACGCAACATGTGATTAAAATATCAAAATAAACGGCGTTACTAATAGTGGTACTGGAAAAACAATATAAAATATGAATGGTAGAGTACTGTAAAAGTCATAAGTAATTGTTACTATGTGAATTTCTTTAAACATAAAGGATTTTAGTTCTTTTATTAAGTTTGCTCACTTTCTTTTTCTTATTGTTATCACGAACTCAAGATATCCACCTTAGCCTTCCTTGTCCATATATTTCCATCAAAATTCAATGCCACCACGTCATTTCAATCGCTTTTATTTCCTTTTATTTATCTTAATTTACATAATTGTGATGTATTTCAACCAATTTGAACTGAACATTACGGTAGGTATATTTCATGCCGCTTAGTATGAAAACGAAATTGTTCAAGTAACAATAGAAGATATGCAATTAACCATATAGGTAATATTTTTTTAAAAAAATTATATTATGTACATGGCTCAAGTCTGCTGTTGATATCGTAGATGATATCAAAGTACTTTGATTGACATAACTGGGGAAAATTTCATGCCCATCAAACTGCGCAATGTTCATCAAATGATTTTACATAGTGAGATTTTTATATATAAATTTGTTTTGGTGCTGGATTAGAGGGTTTGCCTTGTTTAAACAAATAACTTGTGTTTATCATCATGTGGGTACAAGTCTAGATATGTAAATAGTTTGTTGTAATACTCAATACAAGGCGACATTAAGATCCTATGACTGGAAAGAGTATTAATTACCGACCCCGTTTTAAAGAATTTGGAGTGGAATTTTAGAGAGAAGGAAATATAATTCATACCCTACTCATATACTAAGATGCTTAATAAAGAATTAAAGATAGACCCCGAGTAGGCCTATGACTCGGTTAATTATAGTTTTAAAAACCAACTTTTTGGAGGCATTTGTATTTCCTAACTAACTAATTCACTAACTAGATGATGGTTTTGCAATCACATATTATTCCATACTGTAAATGATACATCTTATGCCATATTTTACAAGGATGAGGACATATACAAGGTCATCTACTCACCCCATTGTCTTTGTTTATTGCATTGAATACGTGTGGAGAATCTTGTTATATGTTAACACGAAAGAATAACCGAGTTTTGCTTGGTCCGAGACACTGGTTTCCACATCAGAGACTAGGGTTCGAATCCCATCGATCATTTGGGAATAGTATAATTTCTCCCATCCTCTTCAAACGCTATGGGTTTCATGGTTAAATTTGAAACGAAGTACCTATGCGGAGCACACCTTCTTACCTTAAAAAAATGTTGACATGAAGGAATTTTTTGATTTTTCTCTCGAAATGTCGACAAATACAACTAAATTTTGTTTGGATGGTTAGAGAATTAGCAATTTATGTAATTTACACATTCACCATGTTGTTTGGTTGGCACAATACATCATCATGATAAGTAATTTCCAGCTACTGAAGTTCTCATATTACATCATAAGTTACTTACCTTAATTTCCCCTAACTGTCATTTCCCACACCACTTATTTACTTCCCATATTCTATTTCTTTATAAATTCAACAACTTCGGACAATTCACATGTCATTGCTAATAGTTACGGCCTTTGTTTCTTTTCTTTGTTCCACTTTGCATTGTGACACTTGATTTTCAAGTCTATTTGGATGTCTAAAACCCTTTTTTGCCCTTTTATGTCAAAAATTGATCACAATCAATCAAAATGATAGCAAGGCCTTATTAGTTTTGTTTTTATAATTGAAAAAAGAAGCAAAATAACTCAGATGTTTACCCATAATTCAATTTCTCCCGAAAAACATTGTGTGAACCTATTTTATACATGAGTTAGGGTATTAATAACCGCAACACAATAATAAAACCTCGATAACATTATATGACCTCTTTTTCCGGTCTCATATATAAATTGGGTTTACATTTTTTTTTTTTCTTTTTCTTTGACCCTTAACTTAGGCCTCCGCCGGGAAGGCCACTACTAGCCCACAAGTACAGTATAACATTAGCATTTTACTCATTTGAGTGAGACATACAAAATGGCAACACCAACACATTCAACAGACACATTAATAAACACGCTAACAACCAAAGGAGGCTGGTGTTTCAACGACGCAAACCTCGACCAAATCCGAGCAATCATAACCGTCCAATCCGCCCTCACTCCCTCATCCGTCGAGTCAGAGATATGCAACCTCGACTTACGCGCCTTCGGTGGCAAGTCACTCCCGGACCCCACCCAGCTCCGCAATGCCTCTGTTTCTATCACTCCTCCCAAAGTCCTCCAGGTCACACCCCCTCCCCTCCTTTCTAGAAGCTTCTAGTTTCCTTTCTTTTTTTTTGTTCTCGTTATTTAATTTGGGATAATACCCACCACCACCCACACGTGTAGGTAGCGTCAGTGAGGGATATAAGTAAGAGCAGTATGGCGGCTGAAGGGGGAAACCGGAGACTATTGAAGATGGTGTTGACTGACGGGCAATCGGAGGTTACCGCTATTGAGTATGTACACGTGGCTTCTATTCCTGATAATATCGTTCCTGGGACTAAGGTTTGATTTAGCTCTCTTTTCTCTTTTCTCTGTACGTGCTTGGACTTTTTTTTTTTTTTGTAGATTGTTGTTAGATTAAAAGTTCATTTTGAATTACTTTCATATGATTGTAAGCAATGACATGCCCTCTGAAATTGTCCCTCCCCTTATCCCCGGAACCGATTGATAATGGAGTACTGCCCCGGGACCGATTTATTACATCCTAAATTATTCCGTTCCCCCGAATCGTATAAAGTCGTTAATTTATCATCAATAGTTTAAAAATGTGTGCCCATGAGCCTAGTCTGTCCAGCACTAGGGGAACCTTAGCTGAAAGGTATGCCAGGAAAGGCGCCCATAAGGGTATTTCACCCGATGGTGACATGTGTTATCAACACACCAACTTTCTTTTATTTGCATTTGCCAAAAAAAAAAAGAAAACTGCACCCTGTTGCACCAAGCGCCTTTTGAAGCACATTTTTTTATATAAAAAAACAATGATGATCATGTTGATGGCTTTGGTGTCGCACCACAATTGGTGGAAGCTCCCTTATTGTCAATCCTAAGCCGTGCTTGGTTTTGTTCTGTTGTTTTAGATCCGACTGGAAAAGAAAGTGATGGCATATTATGGCATAGTCTGCCTGGCCCCTAATTCAGTTACTGTGCTTGGAGGAGTGGTCCAATCATTATATGAAGAATGGCAGATGAACCAGAAGTATGCCGGTTTCTCCCGCTCGTCTGTGAGGGCAATCCGGGAAGGCGAGGTTGGCCCCCCACCTTTTGAGAAACTGCAAGTTGGAGGTTCTAAGCGTGCTGTTGCTCATAATGGTAACTTTGATGCCATCTTTCTGGCTTCTTATTTCTCGATTCATTATCTGTTAAGTGCCATGTATTATCTTCTATAAGCATTCATAATAGGCTGTAGAGACCTAAACTGTTTTTCTTTAAAACTGTGTGCGCTGTCTCGTGTTGTTATCATATCTTGTGCCAGACGATTTTGACACTTAATCATTGCTTATTATTTGAGGGCTTGTGTATCATGTTGGCTGTTTGTCATAATGGTAGATATCTCGTCGATATTATTTCTGGGTATAATTGTCAGGAATTACCAATTAAAACATGTGTGTTGTACTGAATTACCTATTATAGTATATGTTTTTGTACCAAACTACCTAATATAGTGAGTTAGTGGTTAACTTGGTACATTACTATCAGTTTACTTGAGTTTCTTGATTTGGCCTTTAAATAGGTTGCGTGTCTTCCACTGTTTCTACTATGCAGATTTTTTCTTGCTTTTCTTATTCTAAAATTCAGGGGAATTTTTTTCATGTACTGCTTTTTTTTTTTAAAAAAAAGAAAAATCAACTGAAACTCCCAAAGGTTCTGAACTCTTCAAGTAAACCCACAGCCTGCTAGGCTGCTACTCTTTATCTCTCCTTCCTACTCATCCTTTTCATTTTCTCAATCATCTTGAATCCTTACCTTCTTCACTCTCCAGTGAACTAGCATCCCTCTCTTAGGCCTCGTTCGGTATCATTTCACGTTTTTAGTTTTCACAATTTCCAAAACTAAAACTGGTTTTACGTTTCTGTTTTAAATTTTTTTACAAGTTCTCAAAATTAAGCCCTTCCAAGTTCCCAACATACAGTATACTATATTCTATCCCTTCTTTTTCCCAGCAGTCTACACCACAATTGTAAACCCACCCCTTTCCAATGACTTTCAGATCTAACTTTATTGTCATCTTTCTCCTCGCTGACAATCACAACCTACTATTTATCCCTCTTCCACCACCATGTTCTCCAGCCATCTTCTCAAACACACTCTTCTAGTTCCCCTTCTCCACAACTACCCACAACCATGATGCAGGAAAGGCGACGACTATGACACCACATCTGCACTATTCCTAGAGAACTTCACCCTCTCTCCTCATTATCTGTCCTCATCTACTTCCGTCGTCGCACAATACCGGCTAGCCCATTCAAAGAAAAGGGCAACTCGTTGGCTGTGTTTCTATATGTGGCCGTCCTCGCAGAGGAGAAGCAGTCGGCTTGGTGGGTTTGCCAGTATAGATGGGACCCTATGGTAATGGAAGTTGTGCCTATGGGTGTTCGACGAGGTAGTCAGGGTTGCAGAAGAGGTGTTTGGGGGAATCGTGGGTAAGGGTGGGGTTGTGTTCAATAGAGGTGGACCAGTTTAATTCTAAACATGATTGAGAAACATAAAATGAAAACGTCTTTTTATGGTTTTGTAAAACTGGTCCTGAGTTGTAAAAAATGGTGTAAAAACAGAAAGTTGCAACAGTTTACCCGAACCCGTTTCGTTGCCAAAATGTGAACAAAAAACCAAAAACAGGAAACTTGACACGTTCCCGAACATGGCCTTAAATTTTAATTTTTTTCATTTATTATATTTGTTTGAAAAATACTGTCTTTTTCAGTTTTTTTTTTGATAAAAAAATGTAAGAATTTTAGGGCTTTGGGTTTTTGGCTTTGAATTGCAGTTCATCCGGTCACAGTTTTTTTGTTTACTTATATTGAAGGGTAAATTATGCAGTAACAGTTAATGAGATACTGCATCAGTATCATTACGGTGAGCACATTTTCATTTGACTTTGTAAGAGAGTTTCCATAAGATGCATCTCCCCTGGGTGGAAATTCAAGTCGATAGGTGTTCTGTTTTGGCTTTGAGAGACCTATTTCTTCAACCTTTGTGAATGATTTTTTTCATAAAATTTTGGAAAACAATTGTGCGTGGGAGATTGGAAACCTCTTGTATTTATGATGTCTGGAGCTTATTTTCAGGAGTGGCAAGATTTAAAGAGCACTTGAATTGTTCTATTACAGTCTTTCTTTGTGTGAGACATTGGACACCTCTTGTAGATAGTCCTGATCTCCTGAAGTTGTTTGATAAGCCACATGAATTGCGTATTACTTCTTTTTTTTGCCATTATAAAGCTGGTTGGCCTGTGAGCAGGGGTTGTTGAGTGGGATGCTTCAGTTTGATTAATTTAACTTACTGGATGGGCTTGTTTTCATTCTTCTCCATCTCTGCCCCCCCCC
>ONZK01002870.1:5239-22272 GCA_900322385.1 Pharnaceum exiguum | reverse complement strand
ACAAGGGAGAACTTTTAGGATTTCAGGACTTCCTTTACCTGATTCTCTGTACAGAATTTACAGAGAACTGTTAGGGATAATTAAGGATTATGAAAACCTTCCAATACTTCTTAATTTTGGTGAAGTTGTTGGAAGTCAATACTTCAATGCAGCATTTGGTCAATCTCGGAAACAACCTCTCTGTTTTCTAAAACAGGGGTAAGGTTGCGTACATCCTGACCCGAGTACCCCCATTTAATGGGGATTTACACTCGATTGTTGTTGTTGTTGTTGTTGTTGTTGTTGTTGTTGTTGTTGTTGTTAGGAATAATTAAGGATTATTATTTGAATGTGGACTAAGTTTTTTTTTTTTGTGAATATGTCAATATGGTCCACCTATTGATTCGTTTTTTCTTTTTTCTTCTCCCCTGTGTATTTTAGATGTGCACATCGTGTGCTTGTATAGGACTAAATGCTAAAACCTTTCTTTTACAGCAGTCTTCAGGAACACTCAATCTTCTAGAGGTGCTGGCAGTCAGCAGATAACTCAACCGAAAGCCTCCACTGCTCAAGCAGATGCTGTAGATAGCAGTACCACAAAAGCTTCAACTTCCCAAGGGGCTGAAGAGAAGCAAACCAGCTCTGATACTAGACCCAAAGAAGGTCTGATATTTCTCTTTCATTAGTTTATCACTTTCAAGTGATGATAAAAAGGTTGCTCTTTGTCATGATACTGATTCACCTGATGTGTGACTAACATTTCTTCTCTGGTGTTCTCTAGTGGTCGATTATGTTCCTATTCAGAATCAAGCAGCTGCACAGAAACTCCTCCAGAAAATGAATCATCCTACCCACAGCTATGACAGGGATAAATCTCAAAGATTCAGAGGGAGAAGTAGGGAAGAAGAAGAAGACAAGCCAGTTTTCACCCTGGATGAGTGGGAAAGAAGAAAGGCTGGTACAAGTTCAGGAGCTACTCAGGCTAGAGTAGAACATCCTGATCTCAGTCGTGATGAGGATCTTGCTAGGCAACTTCAAAATCAGTTTTATTTGGAGGATCAGGTGAGCATCTCTGTCTTTGGTTTGATGAATACCTGCTCAATTCCACCATTGGCATCATTTCAGTGTTTTAATTTAGGATTAGGTGATTAGATCTGCCTAAAAAGTAATTAGCATAAATGCATCATCACTGTCACTGTAAGACTGATAATCTGATATACAGTTTACTTGTATGTCTTACGACCGAAAAATGACCTATTTAATTACTAGTAGTCTTTCTTGAAGTCGTGCTTAGTCCTCACAATTTGTGTCTCCTCCCCCCTTTCTTAGACTTATGACAGATCTGTGGATACTCTTCAGGGACGACGGGCTCCTCACATTAATGAGGCAGAAGGCATAAAAATGAGTATGTTCAGTTACGAAAGAGATGATGGTGGAGCAGAAGAAAGGTCTGGACCAAGAGGAAGAGGGAGAGGGAGAGGAGGAAGAGGCGGAGGTAGAGGAAGAGGAAGGGGCAGAGGGAGAGGTCGAGGCTGATGAAGTCGAGGCTGTGAGCTTACTCAGTTGCTCCAGGTCTCGCATCATAGTCAGTTTGAACTGTCGTGTTGACAGCTGGAATAATCTTAATTAGACTAGCAACCAGGAAAGAGACTAGAGTGGAAAGAAAGAGGCTCGGGCAGGTACATCTTTGTCCGCACACTTTGTAATGGTTTACACCAATCTGGTTTGCATTGATCCGAAACATCCTATTGTAGCTGACATTCGTTATCTGGCAATAGGATAAGAATTTCCCCTGAATTAGACTGATTGGCTCAACTACCGCCTAACCTAAAGAGTTAGGCTCAAGACAGTAGTTCTAGATGAGTGACACGGGAAAGAGGCTTCTATATTGCGTGTATTAGGAACTTGTTTGACTTGGTTTTGGTACATCACGAAGGAAAAAATTGTGCTCTTGTAGGATCTTTCTTCTCTGTTACCTGATAATTCAATGTCATCAGCATGTACCGCTTTTTACTGTGCTTGCTTATGCAGCAAGTTCTGATGTAGTAATGTACTTCAATGTGCAATCTTCTATTTCAGAATTTACAGAGTTTCCTCCTATTGTCTGAAGTATTTCTGGATCCCGCAGAACCTGGTAGGTGTTTTGTCGAGGATTAACTCTAGTGGCCAAGTGAATGGCTAACTGTTCTCCTGCAAGTAAACATTTATGTCAACTGTGAATGTTATTTGTAATTTGTCAATCCAAAATGGGTTCCGAATATGATTGTTTTTTTTAGTACTGAATTGGAGTGCCAACTTTACCCTCACAAGTCACAAGAACCCCCTTCTTGAGCTTCCTAGATCCAAATGTGGGGAGTTACTCTAGTGCACTTGAGAAGAGCTGAACTCCACCCGAATTCATCTTTAAGCAAGCAAAACATTTTGCCTATTACATGATATCTGTGGGTTTTGATTCCATAATCCATATCGACTTTTTTTGTTTTTTTGAGAACCAAAAGGTTCGAACTACTTCGAAGTATATATTATGTTAAAAGTTTTCTTGAGTTTGTGATTTAGTAACAACCATTCACAAAACATATGCACCAATATTATTAGCTACCAGCTTGTATGGGAAATAATGCTAGATAAGCACTGACACTTTATGTCACCCCTAAGAGAAGATAAAGTTCCGACTTGGAATAACAATACAGTAGGCCTACTCGATTTGGAAGGGTGCACAATCAAAATCATGGCACAACAATTGTACAAAATTCACATCATGCCACACGAGGGACAAATTCAGTGCCAGACTAACATACTTACCAGTTAGTTCATCATACATAAATAAAACACGACACAACACCAGCACATCTATCCCACTCTGTTCCCCTCTCCCTACCACAATTATACAGAAAAAAAGGAAACAAAAGTGGGTTTCTCTGCATTTAACTCTTGAAAGAAACTCAAGACAGAAAAAGTTAGAATGGAAGGATTTATAAACCAACCGATAATCGCTGCATTAGTATCAGCTGTGGTTGCTTTTAGAGCATACAAGAAGAAGTCTCTAGATGTCTCTGGAGCTCTCTCTGGCTTTCTTGTCATGTCCCTTCACCTTGCCCTTCACTTCAGGTCCCATCCCATATTGTATTTCTTTATTAGTCCGTCTGTCTCAAGTTAGTTGTCACGTACTCGTACTCGGAAATATTAACATTTTTATCATGATTTTGATTGTAGGAGTGGAGCAATATTGCTAGTGTTTTTCTTCAGTTCATCAAAGTTAACAAAAGTGGGTGCTGGGAAAAAGCAGAAATCTGACGCTGATTACAAGGAAGGTGGTCAAAGGAACTGGTATGGTATTACTCTCTCTGTCCGTTGACTTTTTTACATTTCACTGCTCATCAATGGATGTGGTTAGCTTTTTTGTTTGGGGGTTTGTATCTACTGTTGTTTTCGACCTGAATTAGTTGTCACGTTAATGAATTGCTTGGTTTTCTGGGTAACTTTATTTTTGATTGTAATGGAAAGTTTTTTTTTTTTGGTGATCATACTATGTTTAGCTTTATACCCTTCTAATTGCCAAGAACAAAAATGTGTTAAAAGATATGATCTTTATAGTTTAAATCTATATTTTTGGAGGAATTATATTCATTTTCAGTTGTTATTGATCCTTTACTATGTGTGTGCACATTTCACAGTATGGACATTTTGCCCAAATGAGCAGTATCAAATCATCAGAATTTGTCGTTGATTCAATGCTTGTATGAGTACAGTGGTTGAAAAATGCCCCAAATTTCCTTTTCTGGTCACTTTGCAAATGAAGAGGGTGACCTGCTTAATAGAGTAATTGATAATAACTCCATTGGATAAATGTCAATGTGGAGCAATCGGAAGTTATCTGGGTTTTGTGTTGACATGATCACTTTTTAGCTTCGTTGGTCATTATAGAATTTATTCTGGCTATGAATTTTGTCGACCATTGCGATGCCTTAGAGGGTATATATTCTCCTTCTCTTTGTCCATTTTGGGTAGAGGAGTAAATGCACCTGAGCAGCTTTGCTGCAATAGGAAGCAATTTGTTTTGGTCAGTATGCTGCTAAAGCTTTCTCCTCAATTTGGAAGGAAATTAGATTTGAAAAGGCTGGTTCTTCTCAGAAATCGGGTTTTGCTAAAAATGGCCTGTAATTTGCTTTGATCAGACTGTCTTGTCTTGGTATGCCAATAACAACACTTGTCACTTAATTGGAGGTATATCATTTTCCTGTGAGTAACTACCCTTGTACATAATTGTCTGTCTGGTTATTGTTTGGTCACTGACTTCATCTCAAGCTACATTTTACCATCACTTGTTAGAAAAGGCTTCCCAGCTTATTGTTTTGGCTGGATACCTGGCTCACCTAAGAGGGATCATATTTTTGCACTTCTTTACTTAGCATGTGCTTCATTGCTGATGAGGTTGCAGGGTACAAGTGTTATGCAACAGTGCGATTGCAGCAGCTTTGATTGTCGCTATTTGGAAGTTGATAGGATGGGAGGATATGTGTTTGGATTCTCAAAAATCTGCTCTTGTCACAGCTCTTATGGGTGGCATAATTGGTCACTACTGTTGTAGCAATGGTGATACATGGTCTTCTGAAATTGGTGTACTTAGTGAGAGTCAACCTCGTCTTATCACCACCTTCAAGGTAAATTTGAAATACGGCAATGCAACTGCACATAACCTTTACAATCTTGGAGATCATTTTACTAGGAGAAGTTATCTTTGCTAAGCTCATCGTGATTATTCCTTTAGAAGTTTTTTTTAGAACTATGCTATTGTTGAGGACTGTGCTATTGTAGTTCCTTCAGAAATATGTTATTGTACATCACAGTTCTCTTTTTCAGAAAACTTAAAAAATGACTTCTTGCACATACTGAATCTTATCTGTATCTCTGCTAGCTATTGGTGTTAGTCTTGAAGTTCTTATGTAAATTACAATAAGCCTCTAAAACAATACCTGTCTGAAGTTGTACTTGCTAAGATATGGAAATGAGATTAGACTTACTTATGGCATCTAAAAGTGTCCATCTTTGGTAAAGAATTAAGTCAAATATGTAAGTGAAATTGCTATGTGTTGAGTTGAGTTTCTAAGTCAAATTGCAAGTTTGCTGCTTGCACCTCCTTAGTAAGAGAAAATTTCTGCAAATTATTTTCCTTGATTTTTCATAACTCATCATGCAGACTGAAGAATGTTGCTTCTAAGGTGCTTGAGATTCCCTATCTGACATTCTTCCTGCATGACTATCAGCCTGTTCTCAAGGGTACAAATGGTGGTGTTACAAAGACTGGACTGTTGGCGGCTGCTGCAGGAGGCACTATAATTGGAATAACATTTGTTGCATTAGGATTTTTCACCGCCAAATGTCCTTTTGATGTAGCTTTGAAGCAACTGCTGGTCATACCCCTTTCTACGCTAGCAGGTCTTGGTGGAAGCTTGATAGATTCTCTTTTAGGGGCAACGCTGCAGTTCAGCGGTCGTTGCAGTGTCCGCAACAAGGTAAACAAAATCCTGGATCATTTTTTTTCCCGGCTAGATTTTATCTTAACCAGCAGACTGATGGTAATATCATGGTATACTTGTTTATTCAGAGTTGGTATGAGGATATTTTCTGTGATATTTGAAGTCTAACTGGACCATTTTGTTGAATGCGTGAATGTTTATCTAAGTCAGTATTCCAATCTGTCTGTGAAGTCCTACAGAGTGCAGCCAGTGCATTTTCTTCTTGTTTTTGATTTTCTTATAGATATTTTTCTAGTCATATTTTTGCAGAAACCGTTGTGGCTCTGCTTTTTATATTTATTAAGATGGGGACCTTCTCCAGTTCTCCCTCTTGCAAATTACTCCCTCCGTCCAGACTTGTTAAGTATGCTATTTTAGGATTTTCAAAAAAAATCCTGGAAACATCCAGCTTTACCCTGGGGACAGTGGAGAAGGATGACGAGGCGGCCGGTTGGGCTGGGTTTTATGGTAGATTTAGTAATTTTTAAGATGGGCAATTAAGTCCGCACAGAGGGAGTACTTCACAAAGCCCTACCTTTTGGAAGATGATTCGTCTCCATGTACTACGTAACATATAATCACGAAACTAATCAGCTGTTAAGTCACTGTTTTTTGCAACTGTCTAATTGTCACCAAATTTAAACCCAAGTAATGCAGGACTCCACTATTTGTTGAGCATTTACATTGTTTAGATGTAGTGGCATAGATATGTTTGAATTTTGCTAGGCTTTATTTGAGATGGTTTCTTCGAAAAATCTGAAATGTAACCTTTGTGAAGACCAATATCTGTTGTCATAATTTCTATCAGACTTCAATTCCCTTTTAGCCACTTAAATTTACAGCTATAAAGCTAACAGTGTTAATAATTTATCAATGAAGGTTGTTGGGAAACCTGGACCGACTGTGAAGAGGATATCAGGCCTCAGAATACTTGACAACAATGCTGTAAACTTTGTCTCCATACTGCTGACAACAGTTCTAACATCTGTTGTCTCTGTATACATCTTCTGACCTTACTCTTTCTGAAGCACTGTGTTGGACACTGCCACACTGGGACTGACGAGATTCAGACCAGTTTTTTATCTTCATCTATGGATGTCACCCAAAACATGATTGTTAGCTTGATGAAGAAACTTGAGGAACTTATATCACAGTTTCCGCAGACTTAGTGATACATTCTTTGATTTACTTGTCAAATTAGTTTAAACTTGTGAACATACTGTTACTGTAAACAAAGACGTAATCTGGTTCCTTTTGTTGCAATAAAAACTGCAGTGCGTTTTATGTACTTTGATTTTGTTTCTTGCTGTTTCGGTGTTTCCTAGCCCCGGTGAAGCACTATTTTTATCTGTATCTGTGAATAGTATGAAATCTGGATATGATCCTTCAGGTGAAGTTTTTTTTTATATATAGTACCATTAGGTGAAGTTTTAGGAAAGGGTAAATTCGTGCCAATTCGCTACAGGCTTGCAAGACTGAGGTGATGTTGCAAACTTGCAACTGCTGAAAACAGGAAAAGTAAGAAAGGAAGGTAGTTCCAATACAAAGAGCACCCAGAGTCTCACATGGATTCATCAGCAGGAAATGCTAAAAACGAGGGAAAATACCAATCAATGATAATTACAATTTACAAATTGCTTCACCCAAACTATTTTACCAAATACAAACTGATCACGATTTGAATGAAAAATCATGGTATCCATATGCTCTTTATTATTGACTTTCAACTGTATTGAAATGCATATTACTCGAGAGAGTATGATGCTTAACAGCAACAGCAGACGACGTCAAAGCAGCACTCGCAGGTTTCAAAGCAGCAGAAGCAGCAGCACAGGGCGAAAAAGCTGTATGCATTCAGAGAAAGACGGAAAAAAAAAACAAATGTAACGGGAGATCATTTAAAACAAGCTTCAGGAGTGAAAGGAGATTAAAGGGTAGGAAAGCTTACGCTGCATAGATACATCCTTTCTCCTCATGGCGTTTCTTGACGTGTCCTAAGTATGTCATCTCTTGGTTCTCTGGAGGATCCATGTATTATGTATAAATCTCTGGCTCTCTTTGCTGTGTGTGTAAGTTTCAGGCAGGCTATACTCCTTAGTACTAACCTCTCTTAAGTCTTCACTCGATGTACATGTACAAGTGGTTATATAACATACATATACTCAATCATGTACAGTAACATTATACACGTGACATTGACACCTGAAAACTTTTAATGACATTGTTAGCAGGTCGATTTCATGCTTCCATCCAGATTGTCTTGACCATCATCTTGATTGCATTTAATTGGTGGATTTTTCATTTTTTCGCTTTTCATTAATATTTTGGGTCAGTAGTTGGTAAGTAATAAAGAAAATAATTGATACTGTATTCCCTTCGTGACTGTATAATCCACAAATCTTATCTTGCCAGCTTTCATATTAGCCTTCCTTGTGACGTTGGAGAGGGAAGTCTCACTACTCTAGACCTTAATTGGATAGTTGGATAAGAGGCAAACGCCAATAACCAATCACTGCTACAAAATGTATAGATTGAAGTCATCAGAGGGAGAACACGTGAAAGTTGATTGAAACATATTAGTATTGCAAACTAATGGCGTTGAAATGAGACTTGGGCTGCTAGTAGATGTAAATTTGGTTAATTTTGCACAAAACGTCATCATCTTGAGTTCGACATGACGATATGGTTTCTATATTACTGATTTACTCGTTGTAGATGTAAATTTGGTTGATTTTGATGCCGAATTGCTGGTGATAAAAAAGCTCATGTCCAGAGTACAAGGCCTGAAAGTAGGCTGAAACTAGTATTGGCAAATTGCATCGTCTAGAGATTTAGTGCTTCATTTTGTAATACACTAGTGCAAAAGAGAAATTTGGACCTCGGAGTAGATAGCTCAAAAGCAAACAAGAACTGGATATTCCAATAGAGATCATAACAAGCTATAACATAAGTTAAATTCAACCATATATCTCCAGTGAAATGGATACATTTTGGGGAAAGTTCATCAAGGACAAAAATCATCATGTGAATTTCTGCTGCTGAGCTGTTGGTCATCGCACGATGTTATTAGCTGCAAGCTGCGGTCACTCGTGCCTCTCTAGGAATTTCTCTATGAGAACTGAAAATGTTGCAAAGCCAACACAGCCGAAACAAGCTGCTTGAGGTCCAGCTAGAAACACACAACAGAAAGATCAGGACTAAAGGCATCGCAATAGTCATCTTTTATAAATACAAGGAGACGACTTCAAACTCATGTGTCAACTGGAAATACCAAAGAGATCAACCATACTATACAATGATAACATAAGTCGTTTTACAAACAATATGATCAAAAGAGTATGATACAAGCAATCAGTAAGTTCACAGAAGTTGAATTGTTAATCACGCATGCATGTGGAAGGTGATGGCTGCATCACCAAATGATCGACAATCCAGCAAACCACAAAAGAAAAAGGAAACGCCAGCACAAAAATTCTGCAGTATAATAAAGAACGTAGCAACTCATACTGAAATGATTTTAAACAAATATATACTCAAGGTCATTTCAAAGATGTAAAACAGATCTCCATTTGGCAAAGCATTGTAAAGGGAACTCGAAAAATTGCATATGTTGAGTCGTTGACCACCACCTTATTCCCGAATCCTCTTTTAAGAATATAACTGTGTAACAGTTCATAATAATTTCACATAGTTTAGACTTTGGAATTGACTTGTGTCCCAAAAAAAAAAGAACAAACATTTCATCTATTAGCACTACTGCATCACCAGTTTGGCACCTACCCAAACGATACTGATATCAATTGCATAGCGAATAACTGTATATATAAAAAAAAACACCATTTTCATAACGTAAACAGTACACAATACACTCCGTTACTGATCCAAACCACATAAAGCATCATCTGACAACTTGAAAATAGAAAGCTACAACTAGCCTTAGAATTCAATAACTTGAAGTAGACGTACTGAAAAATTACTTCAAATGCTATGAATGATATACCTTTTGCAGATAGTGCGCCACCAGTAGTACACCCTGCAATAACTGTATTTGTTGTATCATGTTTTGCCCGAGCCTGCAAGGGGAAACAGATAAAAGAAAAAAGCATTAGCCTTTGCCAAAAAAAAAGGTCGAACCACTCACATTATGAAGAGGGATCTCTTCATTAAAAAAAAATCAATTGGGTTTCTAGAAAGTACCGTCTCGACCACACATTCAACCGTGGAAAACATTAAGCCCAATAGAGCAAATGTCTTGCAATTACTCCAGCTCCTCTGACCCATCGTCTTTGCTGTATAGACCAGCTGCTGCCTAGTTGTCATCTGTTGTTGCATAATGGGATTTTCCAATGCTCCCAACAAAAAACCCATCAGCACCCCCATTCCACCTCCTGTATTAGCCGAAAAACAACACGAAGAACGGCGTGAAGTAATGACTCATGCGCTTTGAAAAAAAAGTAAGGACTCACGCATAATTAGATGGATAAAAGAAGAAGAGAGAAAAAACAATACCTTCAAAAAGGTGACTTTAAAGTAAAAGCGTACTTAAATCATTGCTATCACTTATTCACTTCTACAATTATTTACATTCCCATAGATTATAGAAGTGACTGCACCTCTGACATCACTCTAACAAAGTAATTAGTCACTTATTGCCACCAAAAAGAATAGTCAGCAGCATAAACTTTGTGGATTTCTTTCAAACAGTTCTCTATCTTTGCTCAACAATCTGGGTTGGTACTCTCATAAGTGTGATAGTCTTCAATAAAGGTCATTCATTTTTTTGGTGCTTGATAAAGATCATTCCGCCAAGCAAGCTCTAAGGGTACTCAAAAGTGATGTCACCTCTTATGCCGTGAATGAAAGAAGGAAGTACTGCTGAACCACACAAGCTACTCAAGGTTGAAGAAACACTTGAGATGCAGCAATATAAGTTGTCACCTAAACCCTATTTTTTGAAGATAACATGACCCCCACCCCCAGGAATGGGGATTAAATCGTTGTTGTCATAATAGGGGTGTCTTGGATTTACCTGACTAACCCCAGCGGCCCTATAGTTAACGACCACGAAACCTTTAGTGGTCCTGAAGAGACTCGAACTTAGAACCTATCTAAGAGGTCTTAGATTGAGCTACCCACTAATTCTTATCCCAAGATCTTTCCTGGTGGAAACCCAACGAATTCTCCTTTGTAGCTAGGCGGAAGCAGCTTTTTGATTACATAAACACAATCTAATCCAATTGCTATTTCTGTGAAGAGCTACCTTGTGTCTAAACAATCTTCTCACTAGCTCCATAGTCCATACTTCCAACTAAATCATCACGTCACTCAATTGTCGTCATTGCACTTCTATAACTAAGAGAAAAGCAACATTCCTTCATAAACATTAGCTTACCAATGGACACCTAGGAATTAGCAGAAGCAACAAGCTGGAGCACCAACACTGTTAAATAATCATATTTGCAACTGCTTTGAAACATTATCTATACTGAAAGTTGCTCAATAAGCTTCCCGTTCCTTTTCCTTTTTCTTTTTTCTTTTTGTCAATAGAGTTTGAAGTAAGCATCCATCAATGCATCATTACACCAAAGGTCTCAACAGAAAGCAAAATTCATTCATCACTACAAAGGTAAGGTAAGGTTGCCTACATCTCAACCCGACAAACCCCGACAAAATCGAGATTACATTACACTAGGTTGTTCACTTGCTCTTGTTAATTTCTTGTGTCAACTATCAAAAACAACATCTTAACATCCTTGTAGTCCTGAAGCCTAAATTACTGCACAGCTCAAACACTTAAAAACCCTACATTTCATACTAAGCAACCCAACAAAAAATACACTAAACCTTCACTAAATCCCAAATGTCAAAATTATTAAACACAGCATCTTTTCATTCTTTTAAGGCCAAATTTGCTTGCAACTCAGATAACCCACATGGGTAATTAACCAATCTAACATTAAACATCACTAAACTACATACTGTCACATTCATTTCAGCAAACATTTAGAAGGCACAACCAAAAAACCCACCCTACTCCATTCTCTCTCCTACCCAACACTCAAAAACACACTAAACATCCAAACCAACAAAAACCCAGATGGGAAAATCCAAAAAAGACACAAACTTTAGCAAAAGAAAGTGAAAATTACCCATAACGCCACTGACAACACCACGAACAGCGCAATTATTCCAAATATCTTGGCCACGAATTTCCTCAGGTGTTGGCATTCTTATTGGCTCAATCCTCTGTGCCACAGCAGCTGCACCATTAGCAGCACTGCCACTCTCACTGCTTGCTGCTGCTGACGCTGATGATGATGCTGTTGCTTCATTTGTAGTTTCTCCTCCTTTTGTCATTTCAAAGGTTTAATCTTTTTTTTTTTGCTTTGAGACAATGAAATGAATAAAAGGAAAAATGAAATGGAAAATGTTTGCTGTGTTTTGTTTAGTTAGAGCATTGATTTGTTGTGCAAGAAAGAAATGAATGAGAGGAGAGAGAGTGGAGTTCTAGTTCTGTCTTCTGTCTTGTTTCCTGTCGGGGGGTTTACTGGGGTTTTTAAGTTTTTAATTTTTGGTATTTTTCTTGGGCCGAAAAAAGGATTAATGGGCCTTGTACCTTCTGATAATAAAAATAGAAAAAGGCCCAATGCCCAAGCTTTCTTTTTGTCCACGAAAGGAAGTGCAGTGCAGTGCAGTGTTTGAAGACCTTGAGAGAGAAAGCATTGCTCTGAATTTGGTTGTCATTTGTACGGTGAGCTTCTTAATTTTCGTTTTTTTTTTGGGTTTTATCTTGTTTGTGTTTTGCGTTGTGGGAAAGTTGTTTTCTTGGAAAAACATTACTGTTACAGTAATATGTAAAAGCAAATTTGGTGCTGTGTGTTGTGTTGTGGGAAAGACCCAAACTTTTGGTATGGTGAATGATATCCCAACTCATATGTTGTTATTCTTGAAAATCCCAGATTGATATTCATTGTAATTTGTATGCTATTATCAACAGGGGACTATATGAAAACCGATTAATGCTAGCTGAAGTGAGGGCATTTGGGTAAATTGATTGGTTTTGCCACTGTTATATATAGTGAGTGAAAGGAGTTTGCATAAGAAAATTTTTAGTAATAGAAGAAATAGGAAATACTGTATCTTTTCTTTTGTTTCTAAGGACAAGTAGGAAATATCTGAACTTTAGAGACTTGTAAGCTTGTAGCTGTAGGCAAAGGTGTGGAATTGTGGATTCGGGGGATGGAAACACAGCCTCGTGGAATACAATGCCGTCCGCCACCCAATTTAGTTGTCTTGTGGGTATGAGCTGAGTTCTGAAACTGAGAAACTAGCTTGATGTGGTTGAAAACGTTCGTTTGTTGACCATGTGAGAGGGATTTCAGAAGTAAGTAATCGGGGGTGCGAATGAAATGAAATGGGTTTAGTTGGAAGTTTGGCATTGATCTCTGATGACTTCAAGCGGAAGGTGACTTTTTGTATGGGATTGCCTGAGTTAGAGGAGAATCAATTTGGGAGGAGAACTGTAGGTTATAATCTCTTAGCAAGGGACTTGAAAGCTCTAGTAGTCTATAGATAGTGTTCTTTCAATTGGCAAGGCCTATAATTTTGTGTGGGGGGTGTAATGTTTTGGAGATACGAATGTGAGTTCATGAAGGATTTCAAGGACTGTAATAATCAAACAACTAGATGGCTTGAAGAGTTGAAGGTTATATCTCCTTAAGCCTTATTCCTCCGTTCTCTTAGAAATGGTGTGTCGTATTCTATGTGTTGTTTCAGATCATAGGTTAAGTAATGATAGGCATTCATTTGGCTCTGCATAACGCGATGACCCTGCCCTATGTGCATAGACATGGGAATTAGTTCGGGGAAAGTAGAGATAAAAAGCATGGAGTGAAGATTTGTATTTCAGAGTAAATAAAAACATTTGTATATGTCAGTTTGAACTTTTCTGTGCTGTCAGATACTCAGATGTTCAAATTAGATATCAGAACATGAATGTTCACATGCTAGAATGTTGTGACTTCTGGACTTCTAGTACTTATTCTCTCTTATTCCTTTTGAGATTTTTGCTTTTCTATATTAAAATGTTGTGTGTGTTCAATGATTCTTGCTTGGCGTGCTAAGCAAGTAGCGAGTCCTCTCAGCAATAGGATTCTTTTTTTTTTCCAGTTATTATGTAGCTGAAATTCTTTTTGATATAATTCCAACTTGTTTTTGATTGTTTCCTCAGCAACTCAGCTGAAGCAAATGAATTCAGATTATAGTCGGTAACTTCTGAGCATTCAAACTTGAATGGGGTTTTCAAGTTATTTGTGGAATGTTGCCAGCAAGAGTTTCACAGTTGGCCTTATATCCCTGACTGTTTCGGATGTCCTTGTAAGTGTCACTCACATTAATGGACACTCCATGTCCCCAACATTAAATCCTGAGTGCAAGAAAATCTTTGGTAAACTAACAGGTCTGCATCTTCTAATGACTGAAATCCTCTTGGCTTGCAGTAATTTTTGCTGCATTTGCTGATTTGATCTACCAATTTTCTCTTTTGCAGATGATTATGTTTTGGTAGACAAATTATGCTATCCGAATTACAAATTCTTCCGGGGTGATGTGATTGTTTTCTCGTGAGTACTCTGATGGATTGTTTGAAGTTCTGATATTATTAATTTGATATTACTTAACTTGTGTCATCTTGCTTAGTAGTTCTATTAGTTGAAGGTTTCTCCAAATTAGGAGCTCGGCAAATTAGACGACCCTCTTTTTCCATATTCCTGTTTGACTTGTTTAATGATTGTTTGGTTTGGTTATGGATTGAATAGCATATATCACATGTTTTAATTTGGTATGGGGTTACTCTGATGAAAATAATCTGTCAATTTTAAATTTTTTTCCATGACTTAATATCTTTCTATCTGGTTTGCGTTTCGGTTTTCTTCTTACCCCTATAATATCCAATCCAAATCAAACTCTACTTGACCTATCTGCAGCCATAAGTCATACACACATACGGAGTAGTTGTTTGTAACATAATGAATGGGAATTATTCTAGAAGCAGTATGTTCATGTATGCTTCTGGCGAGAATAACTTGAAACTCTGTGCTCCTTTTTACTTCTTTCTTAATCAAAAAAAAAATGAGGGCTTCGTATTGATTGTCTTTTGTGTTTGTCATTCATTTTCTAAAATTGTTGCCGTAGATCTCCAACTAATCACAAGGAAAAACATGTTAAGAGGATCATTGCCATGCCTGGTGATTGGCTCAAGTTGTCTCATAGATTTGACACGGTGAAGATTCCGGATGGCCATTGTTGGGTAGAGGGAGATAATGCGGCTTTGAGTGAGGATTCAAGATCTTACGGTCCGGTATGTTCCATTTGCTTTTGATTGCTTATTATCAACTTTTCCATGCTACTTAGAAGACGAGCTGACCCGAATTTGGAAAAACTGAGTATAAGTAATGGCATTTGTTTGGATAAACAAAAGGAATCTTTTGTACATTGTTGGTTTTGGAATCTGAGGACTGGATAACTCATTTTTATGCTGTCTGACTTTGTATTTTTTAAAGTTAATGGAATTATCATTTTCTAATTGTTGTCTATATGTCCTTCGGTCCTGCTCCTGTCAGATGACCTAGTCGTAATATATGTTCCTGTGTCATTCTCTTTGGAGCTAGTTGGTATTCTCTACATGGTAATACCTTGTAATGTTTGAGCATACTCTTACGGTCTTACCCTTCATCTTGCTGAGTTCCTTCTTCTCATTGGAATTACTAGGATTCATATCTTATAGATGCATTAAGTCGTTAGGCATGCTCACATGTTAATACAATAGCTCTTTTGGTAAACAATAAGTGAACTCTTAAGCACGAAAAGTTGCAGAATGAAAGTGACACATTCATGCCTTGCATGTAATCTCTGATCATGAGACAGAAACTCTTTTTCTATTTGCATTTGCTCTTCACCAGAATTTTGAAGCATGTAGTCCTTCCAGGAAATTTGATTTCTGTTTGTAGTGTTCATATGTAAATTGCTGGGTGGAGTTTAGTCAAATGTTATAACTTATAACCAAGCTGTGAAGTATTTGATTTTGCATACTGAAGTTTTGTCTTTGTTTTGACCTGCTTTGTGCCCTCTCGAAACACTGTTTTTTTATTATCCCAGCTGTTTTCTTTTCCCTTATCCTTTTCCATTTCTGAAAAGCTAATTGACCTGAATTATGTTTTTCAACTGACAGGTTCCTCTGGGTTTAGCCCGTGGAAGGGTCGCCTATGTTGTGTGGCCACCTCATCGAGTAGGCAGAGTAGAGAGAGTAGTTCCTCAAGACAGGATTTCTCCATTTTGATATACGACGATTCTCCCAAGTCTTTCCCCTGTGAAGTGTATATAGTTTAAGTTTAATTAATGGAAATCTTTGGTGAGCTTGTTTCTGAGGATTTTGATTGTACTGATAAGCGCATTGCCTGATTCGGGCGTCAGCTGTCCAGAGAGTTTTGATAATACTACGTACACTTCTTCAATTTATTGATTGGCAGAATTTGTTCTTACTTTCAGTAGAAGTGGATATATATCTGATTTCCAATCGCTGCTTCTTAGAACTACTGTGGCCGACCGCCGATGCAACGTTTCACTACCCTTTCCTTCTGAGACGTTGCTTCTCAAACTTATAAGTGTACACAGCTGGAGACCTGTATAGATGCATGTTTTTTTGGTTCATTTTCTTTGCCCTTGCTGACGATATAAAGAAGATCGTCAGTGGACAAAGCCACCAGTAAACAACCATTTCCACTACCAAAATGTAGTTGAAATTTGTTACGCACTTGGGTTCAACCACGATTGAAAGTCCTAAATAGCTGCTGTTTAAAGTTGCCAACATGCGTGTGAAAGACAAGAAAAAATGTGGGAAATCTATAATTTAAATCATCTTATTAGGACTCGCATGGATTAACGGAAATGAGTTGGGGGGAAAGAATCAAGAGGAATGATTACCTGAGGTAGATATTAAGGGAAGAGATATTACTTGAGGAAACTTTCAGGAGGTATGGTTGCTGAAGAATTAAAATGGAGTGGAGGAGAAAGAGTGTGGAAGAGGGCATGAGAGATAGTGTGATTTGGAGGCTGAGGGGGAGAGTCGGGGGGAAGGGGGTGGAAAAGAATTTTTCAGGTTGAAACAAGGGGAGTAATCATTACTGCCTTTCAAGGAGTATTAATTCAAGGGATGTTTATTACTACAATACCAAACCATTGAAAAGTCCTGCAATAATTAAAGGAGTAATCATTCCCCCTCTATTCCCCCTAATACAGGCATGCCCTTAGGCCATGCCTGGATTGGGGGTAAAGATTAAGGGGTAATGGGATGAATTTCAATAGGAAAAGAGGTGGAGGTGGTGGTGGTTGGATAAGAAAAGAGGGGGAGGAGGGGAATGATTGCTCCCAAATGGGGGGAATGATTACTCCAATGGAGAGGGGCTTGAAAGATTACTACCAATTGGGGAGGAATGATTACTCTCTCACCTCCACTTTCTTCCATTCACCACTAGCCCCAAC
>ONZK01002869.1:72088-82547 GCA_900322385.1 Pharnaceum exiguum | reverse complement strand
TGTAGTATATAGACACTATAGTCCCTTCTCTCCCGATCAACGTGGGACAAATAAACAACACAATAAAGGCTAGAATATGAAAGGTCTTGTGGCCATTCCACAATAATAATCCAACAAAAGGTACTCCCGGGACCCTTAAGTTTGCCACTAAAGGAACACAAAAGTAAATGCCTAGCCAAGTCCCGTTCATCACTCTAAACGTGCAGGGTCGCTTGGCTACACATTTCCTCAATTTCTTCAGCTATCTTTTGATCCCTCCACTACTATGTCAGCAAATTTAGATTACGACAGGCAGAAGGAAACAATATTCCAAACTTATCTAAGATTGTATTGTGTGTGGAATAACAGTGAAGGTGACAGATTGAAGCCATCCGAAAGATAGCAAAATGACGAGCATGACAGTGCGCTTATAATTGGACAGAAACTATATTCCATTCCATCAAAAATCTATAAGGTTACATTACACCTATGAAGGTTACAACTACACAAGGGAGCGTTCTTTTTTACATCGTCATTGTCTAATGCGATAGCCACTGTTGTCTAAGAAGTTGGTAAAAGTTCACCTGTTACTGATACTGTTAGGCCGTAGTAGCACTGAGAGTATCTCGGAGAACTGAGGTCGCTTTGAGGGACAATTGTTCCAGCACTTCATCATAAGTGACCTTAAGACTTGAGGACAGTCCTTGGGGATGTCTGGCCTAAGGCCACATGCAGCTATGCCGACGGCTGCCTGGACAGGTGAGTACGCAGAGTAGGCAGCCTCACCAGTCACCATTTCCCAGACCACCATACCAAAGCTATATACGTTACTCATCCATGTCTCGCTTACACTTTCAGGGTCGGCTGCAATAATCTTGAGAAATGCCACAAAGTAGCAGAATTAGAGGCAGCTAAACTAGCAATAAGTAACTAAAAAATAATGTAACTTGGTATGTAAGTCTTCTTCTTATTAGGTCAATCAACATATTACGACATAAAGACTGGAGACTGCTATTTGCTATGATGAAACATGAATGATTTTGTTTTCAGACACTGATAGAGGTAAAAACATACAGTAATTAACCACAATGATGAGAAGATACAATGTTGACATGTTTATGCAAAGTCCTCCAATGATGCCGGTTTGACATAAAAACCTCCTTTTTCACGCATTAAGACAGGTTATACTCGTGCACAATGAATCAAAAATAGTAATTCATTGCACACGCGTGAATCCTCCAGGATGAAGCAGTGAACAAGGACAGAACTCAAGTAAATTAAAAGAGGACTTCCTGCTTTTTGGTGCAAGTGCTACTTAATATCCTCTATAGTGCAAGAACTGCACTAAGAATGGGGTTAATTGATGTTAATTCACAGGTGGTTGAGGTATCATTTGGTACTTTAATGATGGAATTATGCATCATGTGATCATGCATTAAAGAAATTGCTTTTTTAGGATCATAAAGCAAAGTTCAGAGGATCAGCTCAATCACCTAAAAACAATTAACTTATTATGCTTTCTTACACATGCTTCCAACGACTTATCATCATCACGCTTTTAATTGATCTTAGAGGAGCTAATCAATGTGGTCTCCAAAAGTGGCAGGGATCCGCAACCATAATTGACAATTTACACAAGTATCCTCCTTTCCAACTTTCTTTCTTTTCTTTTCTTTTTTTAAATCCCTTGAACCCATGAACTTGATTTTACTACAGAGAAAAGTGTTTTATGGTTCTTGCTACCCAAACTTGAACTTCATCCATTCAAAATCTGATCAAATCCAACACCAGCATGGACACACAAGGTATCATCCTTAGAAATACATGAATGCAGCAAAAGGTAAAAAGGTATAACAACACCTAAAATCAATAAGTGATGATGTGAAATAAACCAACTAAAATAGTTTCAAAGGAAACTGGCAAAGATAAAATTACCTCAGGAGCCAGCCACCGGTAACCATCAGTCTCGTATTCCATAGCCTCTCCTAAACTGTTGCAAGCAGATACTATCCCCATATCTCCTAAGCAGGCATTCCCTTGACGATCCAACAAGATTCTCTGAGTATTCAAGTCGCGATATGAGACACCATGATCATTCATAAACTTGATACCCTCAGCAACATCCACAGCTATCCTCATTACATCTTTAGTCTGAAGCTTCTTGTGCTTCATCATAAGATCATGTACTGATCCACCTTCCATGAATCTGGTAACGACACACAGACCATGAACCTCATCAATGCACACACCATAGAACGGCACAACATTCTTATGACCACAAGTCATTAGCTCTAACAAATCTTTCCTAACCTGAAAGTCGAAAGCATTCCCCTTCTCACACCCTTTCAACTTCTCAATGGCAACTCTCTTACCCTTATAAACCCCCTTGAACGAAGTCTGTCCAACCTGATCAGTAAACTCTACACTATCAGAAATCAACAACCACCTTGCTACGTCACCCCCACCCGCCCTCACCGTCTGCCACTCATCAACAGACACAACAAACGAAGACGAAGGCAGTGGCACAGACAGCTCAATCTTGCCATTACAATGCTCAACACTAGTCCTATAACTATGATCACCCCCACCACCAACCATATCGTCGTCAATATCTCCGAAATCCCTCCCTCTCCCATTCTCCTCCTGACACCCACACAGCCCAAAGGGCAACTTCATGTTACTCAATCTAGGCTTCTTTGATGCAGACTTCAACGCATTCTCGATCCTAGCCTTGAAATTCTTCTCCTGGCCAGCTTGCACTAGTATATGAAGCACTCCTAGGGTAGACCCTTTCTTGTCAAAGATCTGTATCTTCTTGCAGCAAATTGATCCACTCTCCAATGCCCCGGACACCGCCGGCCAGGAGATCGACGAATTACAAGCAAATGTGATCTTATACAAAGAACCTACCCCCTCATCATCATCTCCATTCTTCACCTCTTGAATCAAAACTGCAGGCTGGTCTTCAACTATAGCTTGCTCCATCAACTTTATATGGACAAACACTTCCTTCATGTCAAACCCCGCTTGCGCATAACTATTTAAATTGCACCACACCACATTGATCATAAATAATTAGCATTAAAGATCAAAACTTTAGCCTATAAACAAAAAACCCTTTTAAAATATAATCATGAATTGCACCACATTGATCACAATTAGCATCAAAGATCAAAACTTTAAGCTATAAATCAAAAACCCAATTAAAATCTAATCACAAATTGCACCACATTGACAATTAATTAACATTAAAGATCAAAACTTTAAGCTATAAATCAAAAACCCACTTAGAATATAGTACCTCAATGGCATAGAATCATAATGTCTACGGATATTGGAAACTAATTTCTCAGGCAACTGACTGCCAGGGTAAAGCTGAGTGAGGCTACGAACAATGGTGGCCCACAAGACTTTCTTATTCTGACAATCAATTTTGGAAGGAGGGGCAGTGACAGTGCTGTCACGTGGAGAGTCAATGTTGAGAGTGTTCTTGAGAGATGCGATGGCTTCAGAGACGTTTCGGCTGAGACGCTGGAACCTCTTTTGGATATTGGAAGTGTCTTTAGAGATTAGGTGATGATGAGGTGGCAGTGGTTGGTCAGGTGTTGATGTGGAGAGTGTTGCTGAGGCTGCTGCTAGCTCGGATCTGTGGTTGGACCTCATTAGTACTTGTTGCTCTATCACTGTGTCCTCGTCTGTGCTTGTTCTACTTGACCAGCATTCTAGTGCTGCAGCCATGATGAATTGAAAGAGAGAGAGTGGAGTTGAGTTGGGAGTGATGGGGGTGTTGAATTTGAGCTGCTCTTCTCTTCTTTACCTCACATTTGAAATTTCTCTGGAGTAATAAATGAGAAAGTATGGTCTATGGACGGTGGTGATAAATGTGGCCAAGGTGAGTGAGTGAGTGAGTTAAGTAGATAGAAGAGGGTAAATCTGGGAACAAATGTAATGTATGTGTAGTGAAGCGACAAGTGAGTTAGAGGATAGACAGAAGCAGAGGTATTTATGTTGGGTTGGTGTCTCCCTCTTTCTGTTGCACTGTGACAGTAAATGATTAAATAGGATTCCGGACCCAGTTTTCCTGGGCTCTGTTCATTTCTCACTTTTCAAACCCAGCCAGCCACTGTTTCGTCCTTTTTCTTTTCTTGTGTTCCTTCATTTCTCCCCTTCTGTCCACATTGGTTGCTGATTTGCTGGTGTGATTTCTTTCATTACAAAACTCAACAAACATACAAAAAATGTTCTTCTTTTAAAGGTATAAACTAGTTATAGGCCCGTGCATATAGTTTCTATTTTTGTAAAGAATCGATTTAGTAAATTTTATATAGTTTTGGTATCCTCTTTGATGATTTTATTTTTTGGAAATATAATTTGTAATTTGAGTGTGTAATTTTAAAATTGGTCGAATTAAATTAGATCGATATTTCTATGTAATAATAATTCATATTTTGCAAAGTTTTATTTATTAGCATTGATATTATATCTTGGATATTGGTAATTATCTTTTTTCCAAGTTGTATTTCGATTTGATAAAATTTAAGCACAGATAAAATTTTAATGAAAACAAACCTAAACATATTGTCTTGTAAAAAATTTTTTGAGGGGATATTGTGTCTTGTAAATACAAATAGCATAACCATACAAAAGTTCTTTATGATTGAAATATAAAAAAGAAATTATTTGCTATAAATAAAAAACAGAAATTATTTCTTAATTGTGTTCGTTCAAATTTTTTATGAAATAAGTGTTGATTAATGTGATAGATTGCAGTTCAAATTATCCTCCAAGTTCATGTTTATACGGACATTCTTTTTATTATAGAAGACGTATGTCGTACTTAAAGTGTAGCTTCAGTATTTGATCCCTACAATCAAATAGATTTATTGCTACACAAAACTTATGTAACCCAAAAATTCAATTATATTTGTGTCAAACATAAATTCGATCAAAATGACCCATTTATTAACGAACTTGAGAGCAATACATTCATTACTTAAAACACTATGAAATATTTTAAAACAATAGTTATTTGAAAATATTTATTCATTATTCAATAGAATATTGATAAAGTGTGAAATTTAATTAGTAAAATATGATAAGAAACCCCATGAGACCAAACTGATATCGAAATTTAGAGAGTTTGAAAATGTCGAACCCAATCCGAACAACACAGAAAAAGATGAACACGAAAGGATTGAGCTGTAACTCAATCTCAGAATTGTTAACTAAGCTAGGTCTAGTATAGGGTGGTTTTCGTATTATTTATTATTTTTTTCCTGTTTGGAGGGAGGGGGTGATTTTTTTTTCTTCTGAAGTATAATAATTGTTTTCGCTTTTGTTATACCATTGTAAAGATCTTTATTATAGTTTCATTAAAAGCCTAATATTGATAGGGTTTTAATGAGAAAATAGATGTCAATACAATAAAAAAAAAAATCAGTTTAAAACATTTCATTTGAGTTCATTTTAGTTATTTTTATTGTACTTCGGTTCAGACTCATAAATGTTAGATTATCTCGTCTTCTTTTAGACGAGAAAATTGGTGTCAAAACAATTAAAGAAAATTTCAGTTAAGAACATTTGACTTCAGTTTAGTTTGGTTATTTTCAGTATAGCTCGGTTTAGGCCCATAAATATTAGATTTTCTCTTCTTGTTTTTTCTTTTAAATAAGACATCCTTTATTGTCATGATATAACAATGCCAGACTAATAAGATGCCACATGCAAGAGTAAGGACATGACTACAACAATTCTTTTTTTTTTATAAATATATTATAGATTTAGTTTAAAAAACAATAAATTTAGTTAAAGTTTCATTTCACCACATTTTAATTTAATTAGTTTAGTTTAGTCAATTTAGTTTAGTCAATTTAGTTTAGTTTATAGAAGTTAAAAAGAACATGCCCATTAATGTTTGATTTTTCTTTTTTCTTTTCTTTTAAATAATACATAGTATAGATTTAATGAGGTACAAATGCTAAACTAATATAGTGCCACATGGCATGGGGAAAGATCATAGCTAAAGCAAACTTAGCTTTAATATATAGTATAGATTTGTTTTATTTTATTTTATTTTATTTCAGGAAAATTTGTGTAAACTCGTTTTTGGCCTTGTTAGACAACTAGCTTTTAGTAGCTTTTGGTACGTGTTAGCTTTTCACCGGTCAAAATACTGGAGTACACTTTAAATGTTCGTTAATGTAGCGTTTACGGTTAAGGGTTAACTTTTGGGTAGTATTTTACATAAGGTAGCTTTTGAGAGTAGCCGGTAGAGTTTGAGAATATTATACACTGATTTACACACACAATTATCAGGTACCTAAACAACTACGTACTTTTTACCGAAGCTACTACAACATCTAAAGTCAATTACAACAACTAACCGCTACCATAACACTAACACTAACCTTAACGGTTACCTCAAGTCATTAATTCAATTTTGCCAAATAGGGCCTTTATATAAGACGTAACTAATAAGTAACATAAATTACTAATGACTATATGAGTATATGAAATGGTTTCATGCAAGTTTATCTAATAAAATGTACAAGGTATAAAATCCAATCAACATTTATATATTTGTGCACTTTATAAGGTAGAAGATCAATTATTTTTCTAATTGGTGAAAGATAATTGTGATTTTTTTAAAAAAAAAACTATATTTAAATGTTTTTCCATCACTAAACGATAATAGATGGGTGCCTTTGGCAAGATGGTTAGATGCAAAACGACGTCATATGAAGCGTAGAAGTATAAAGAGAAGAAAATGAGAAAGCAAAGGAAGCTTTCAGACAAATTAGTATCGGCAAAAACGGAACGGGGGGGAAAGCAAGCTCAAGTCAAATATAATCACTCGGCCGATTATTCATTTTATTGTTATTTCCCAAATCTAATCTTGCAATTGAAATTGCATATTATTATTGGGGAGATTCGTACAGTACTGCATTTGCCCCCTTTCCCCATGTCAATGTGATCAAACTAGTAGATGTAATGTTCTCTTCCCTCCCTTTTTAAACTCTAAAGTTTTTCGATTTTCTGTTACTCTCAAGTTTTTCGATTTTCTGTTACTAACAACGGGGTTTGTTTTTATTTAGACTAGACTACAAAATGGCTTCTGGAAGCACATCTGATCACGGCGGCGTTATGGAGGATGAAGATCAACTCGAAGAAGAAGAAGAAGAAGAAGAAGAGGTATGTTATTTATGATACTACAAAATTACCCATCAAAAGGAATTCTTTCTTTCTAATTATTATTCATCATCGAATTACTTATCTTTTATCATACATATATGTTTGCCTGTGCAGCAGTTGGAGCATTTTGATGATTTCACTCTTGCCTCATCTTGGGAAAGGTTTCTGCTTTTCCCCTCAATGCATCTTACATTACATGACCACCCGAAAAGACTCAATTTTTTATCATCAATTCAACTATTTATTAGTCTCTTTCTCCTTTTTTAGGTTTATTTCCGAAATTGAGGCCGTCTGTAGGCGCTGGTTGGCCGATGGCCCTAACAATTTGTTGGTATGTATCTATCTATGTTTTTGCTTATCTTCATAGTTCATATCATCACTTCTCTAGTGTTGACTATTGAAGACAAATATAATATCATGTTGCTTTTCTCATTCCTAATTTGTTTGTATTATTATGCAATGTTTCACAGGAGAAGGGCGCCGAGCTTGTTGGTACTTTAAAGCACCTATATAAGGTCAAGTATGATTTCAAATATCATAAGAAAAGCTACTCCATGGATTATTATTTTCAACACAACCCTCCTCAAAGTATGTCTATCTTCCAATCATCACATTCAACATCAACACCTTGGCTTACCCATTTGTGTTGGGGCTGGGGTGGGTTGGTGCAGGGAGCCTCTGGGCTGTAGAATAGTTGATACATTCCCTACTTCAATTCAATTGAGACTTGGTTGTTTCTGCCACTTTTTCTACTCGCCCTTACTTTTGTTTCTTGCAGGTAAAGCTCTGAATTGGAATGGACATTTGCACGAAATGCAGCTGGCTTTTGGAGTATCTGACTTCTTGGTAGTTGTTCGACTACTAACTATTGCCCTGTATTCTTGTTGATGAATCTTCGAATTTCTCTAATGTGCTCTCTGAATAGGTTATTGCACCCCAAAGTGCCAGTGGTGTAGTGTTGGACTCCCCGGAAGCTAGCAAACTTCTGAGCGCCATTGCAATTGCATTATCAAACTGCTGCAGGTAATTTAGAAATTGTCATGGAAGTTCACCACCTTGTACCATGCCTAGGATAGAAATTCTGTCATTTTGATCCGGTAGTTCTCCTATGCAAGATCATGTAAATCCTTGTCTCCAAAATGATTGTCCCGCTCTGCTTTATAACAATTCCCCTAGGATTATCCAGATTCCTTGTGGTATATCCTGCAGCGGAACTTATTGTCGCCATGATTGCTCTCTTAACTAACAAATCCTAGTAGAGTAGGAGGGTTATATTTGGGACCTATGGAGTAACATATTTAGGCTTTGGGTAACATAATGTGTCATTTAGTAAGCATGTGACCTAGGTCCAGGGCCTATTAAGTTGAAAGATTTATCTTATATCTTTCAACTTTAGGTGATTATGGACTATATCAAAATGGCTATGAGAACCTTCCAGCACTTCTTATTTTGGTGAATTTGTTGGAAGTGAGTACTTCAATGCAGCAATGGGTCAATCTCGGAAACAACCTCTCTGTTTTCTTACACAGGGGTATGGTTGCGTACATTCCGACCCCGAGCACCCCCATCTAATGGGGATATACTCGATTGTTGTTGTTGTTAGTAAGCATGTGACCTCTTGTGTTCTCCTCTATTCAGTCTGTGGCCAGCCTTTGTTCCAGTGCATGATCCTTCTCGGAGAGCTCACATTGGTATCCAAAACATGGGAACAGTGTTCACAAGAAGATTTGAATCAGACTGCATTAGAAGTCAGGTCCCAGTGAAGCTTATGCATTTGGAAGGATTGTATGAGCTTTTCGTATCTAAATTTGTAAGTGTTTTAATCTTTTGCATCTCATCCTTGGATGTTACTTACATCTCACGCTCATGTAATTTATGCATTCATGAACATTTTTGTATTTATAGTTATATACTAATGTGTATGTGTCTGTCTTATGCAAGGCATTCTCCACGTTGGATTTTTCAACGCATTTGTTCAAAGTGCAATTTAGCATGAAGTTGACTTTTAAATCTCTCCCGTGTATCGATGATGATATGTCGGAAACTGAATTCGAAGTTGAGCTCACAGAATCCAGTCCATATACAAAGGGTAACCCTCATCACAAATCACAGTGGGACGAAGATTGTCCCTGGAGTGAATGGTACTCAGCTGAAGATCCAGTGAAAGGTATCTTGTCCTTGAATTTTCATTGTGGGCATTGGAAAATGCATAACCCGTGTACGTTTTTGGGTTGCGACGTGGGTTCAACAGTCTCATTGGTTTATATCGAGCATGTTTTGCTGTTTTCCATATTTTGAATCATTTAAATTGATCAGGCCTTGTAGGCTGACTGGTGGTTCTCTTGGTGACAATCAGGATTTGAGTTGATTACAACATGGTCACAGAGGACAATTGAAAGCTCTCTTGAGATGGCTGAGATTGAAAATTCTTCCCCAAATGAAGCTGAAAGCTGGATTTTACTTCCTAACTTCAATGAAGTAATAATGTAAGTATTTCGTGGGACTTTGAATGGAGGAGTCTGATTTCATAGATTTGAGATCTTTTTGGCGTAGATATGTGCTTCCAAGAGGCCTTTTAAGATCGAGAAGTAAGGAAAGAGGCTAACCCTGAAATAAATCGTGTGGCTTTAGAAAGATTTTGTCTGGCTAGATATTAGGGCATCATGAGCTGAGCAAGAAAGCCAAAGCACTGTCTAGCTTTTCATTGTCTTCACTTTCGATGGTAGTCCACATAAGTCTGGATGGTGGGAACAATATGGTTTCCAGTGATGGGATATAATGAAATCTCTAATTCACTTGCTACATCTTCCTTTGTTTCATTATGAGCGGCATGTGGGACATCAATCTTTCATTCAACCATTTTAGCCCGTGTCTGCTCCTACACAACCGGCCAGATTTTTGTTCCGCGACATTGCTGCTCGCAGCAAGTTTTCTTCACTCCGCAGCCATCTCTACCTCTACCTATCGAGCTATCTTTACCTTTGCAGTAGCACTGTTGTTGCCATGTCTGTTTTTACAAAAACACTTTGGAATATAATATTGCTCCGACACCTTGGTGCTCCATACTGCAACAAGAACTGGTTCTCTTGACTGCCTTTCTCCATTACTAGCACTATTGCTGTTGGATTTAACAAACATGCTGCCAGTGGTAGCGGTGGATTTGGAAGGGTTACTCATATTGGGTAGCAAGGTTGAGTTTCCATGAGAAGCATTTTGCTTATACTCTAGTGCTCGGGCAAAGCTATGGCGATTCCTAATTTCCGCTGTTGCAACTCTACTTTAAGTCTAA
>ONZK01002869.1:23891-59797 GCA_900322385.1 Pharnaceum exiguum | reverse complement strand
AGAAAAAAACGAATTTTATTTCTTTTTAAGAAGGATTTTCAAAGTTTAATGTTTTAGGTATACATAAGCTAACATAATTTAGTTGAATATAGAAAAAAAAACATTTAGATTTTAATTACAATTTAGTTACTGCAGGACCTCAAATAATTATTATTTATATTTTAAATTAAAAAAGGGAATAAAATCATACTAAAACGATAAAGCGAACTTAACCAAACAAAGTTGGTTTTCAAAAAATAAACGCTTCTTTTGATTTTTGCTAAACAAAATGGTTGACTTTACATTATGTATTGCTAGTTTGAGAAATAGTTTTGAAGGATTGATATTATGGTAAATAGTTTCTCCCATATTATTATTTTAGCAAAAAGCTCTTTGGAGAATTGGAGTTGAGTGAACACATGTATACGTGTTTGTTGTGTATACTTTTGTAATCAAATCCAAATAGTTTTAAACTAAGATCATCTGCACATACAAATACGTAAGTTCAGATGTCAATTTGTCATTTTACTGTGAGTGAACATAAATTGAAAACTTGGCTTAGGTTCATCACTGTAATCACAATTCTCGTTAAGGGAAATAACTTGTACAAGAAACAACACAAATTCTAGAAAGAAGAAAATTAACCGTAACTAAGACTTCTAGATAAGAGTATGGATACGAGTATACGGTGTATATACTTCGTATTCAGATTCTCTCGTAGAGGAATTCTGGGCTAGGAAATTATTTGGTTAGATGATCCACAATGACAATATACTTTGACCTCTCATTAAAAATTCCCACTAATTCGTATTAACCACTAGGATCATGACACACAAATCATAATCTTCATTGACGGTGTTGCGCGCGAATAATCAGTTCTTAACTCCTAAGCTCCTTAATTAGCCCATCGAGCCCTTCTGGCTCTTATTGGCTTTCCATCCAACGGTGGGGCCTAAAGAAATCTCAGACAAGGAAGATGTCACTAGAAAACTAGAACGCCCCATAATAGGCTTTTTTAATTTCTAAATTAATGCTAAATCTTCCTTTTATATTTTACACATGTTCAAAAAATACCTGTAAAAACAGTAAAAATTGTGTAAAACTCATGATGGATTATTAATCAACATTTTTCTGTCATTAATACTATATCTCATATAGGAAACGTTATCATTAATCAACCACTAGTGGAGTGGTGAGTATGCGTGACATATTGTTGGTCAAACATACACCACACGTGTATGTACGCGCATGTTACTGCCTAGGCATGGGCTTTTGGCTTGGACTCTTGGGAATATAATGGCTCATGTGTTGGGGCTTGGATCTTTTTAGGCCTAGTTGGATTAATTTCCATCCGTTTTCAAATCGTGGGGCTTATTCTGTAACAGAGCTAGTTAATTCCTTAATTGCTCCATTAATCCATAATTAATAGGCAAAATTGTTGGGAATAATCCCTACTTGGAGGGTTTTTCCCACAATAATCCGTACTTCAAATATAGCCCACAATAATCCCTACTTGGGCTTATGTAGCCAGCAGTGGATTAATGATAACGGCCATCCAAAATTCCGTTAATTCGAATTGTATTCTTTTCCTTCTTAAAATCAATTACAAGACCCTCAAAGTTCTCTGTTAAAAAGTTCTCTTCTTCCCACCATTTACTCTTCACTCTCAATGCTTATACTTGAGGGCAATCAGTCAGTAGAAGGTTCCTGATTTGTTTTATCCATCAGCCCCAAGCCCCCAAGTTGTTCAGTTCATCCCTAATCAGCCGTTGTCCCAGTAACATCTATCACTATTCACTTTCCCTTAAAACATCATTCATTCGGAACCCTTTTTTGTACTTTTCATCTCCATTACAATAGCACTTACCCATTTATTTTCTATTCCGCTGCAACCTTATATGGTTTCCTTCATGGATCTTTGACATAAATTTGACAAATATGAGGGTGGTGTAGAAGCTTGGCTTGAAAGCTCATTGAAGGAATGAAGGCTGATAAGTAGGGACGAGGCATGATGATTGCAGGTAAATAGGTAATGAAGGCGGAGAATGAGATTCAAATTGGAAAGCCAAAGATAGTTAAACAATTGGGCTCATAGGGGGTCATGGGAAGACGGAATAATGACACCGGTGATAGAGGTGTATCAATGGCAGGAAATATGGGTGTGAGAGACTAACAAAAATAATGATGGTCAAGGAGAGAGAATCGAAAACTGATGCTTGGAAGAAGAAGACTTCTCAATTTAAGTTTTTTTTATAAAAGTTACACTAACGGTGTTGTAATATGTAAACGGCCGTTAACATTAGTCTATTTCTGGATATATGAGCCCAAGTAGGGATGATTGTGAGCTATATTTGAAGTAGGGATTATTGTGGAAAAAACGCTCCAAGTAGGGATTATTCCCATCAATTTTGCCTAATTAATATAGCAGTTACCATTTCCATTTGTTGCATGTTCATATTCATTTCCCTTCTCTTCAGAAAAATATCATCTTCTTCTCTACACACATCTCCCTTCTCTGAATCGGTTCTATGTTCTCCAACTCTAATCCTTCCCTTGATTGCCCAAGTGAGCAACGGTTTTATTACCTTTAGACCAACCCGAGCTTTTGGTTTTGCACCCCAAACCTTCCAACAAATCGCTTTTAACATAGTGGTGTTATACCACAACACAACGAATCAGACTAAAACTATTACATTGACTAACTCTTTTGTCCTAACAATAATGTGGACACACAATTTGCTCAGAATCCATAAAATACGCAAAAGCAACATATATAAACATAGAAAATGCTACCGCTTCAACTTTAACAACACTAACACATATAAGAGTATCAAATGTAGAGTACCAAAATACTCAATCAAGAAACTCATGGATATTGCAAAACAGAGTGAGAATAAAAAATCTCTCCTTCCAAACCATTGCATCCTCTTGTTTATAATTCATTCATATGTGGAGGTAGGACTAGAAGATTCGCCAACAAATAAGTCTAACTTAGTATGGGAAGATGGGCACCATATATAAGTTTTTAGTGTGATTGCATTTGAGATTTAGGTCGAATTGCTTTTACCTAGCTAAACTAATTTGAAGTTTATTATGGTCCTATTTGGAAAATTAGTAGATAGAAAAAGAAGACGGCAATTATCAGATTGACGTGAAAGAGAAAATGACAGAAATAATAAATAGTAGATTGATTTGAGAGAGAAAAAAACAAAATATACTCAAACAAGCCTATTATGTCTTGTTTTTTGAAAATCTTTTGGACGTAAGCACTTTCCACATTAGGCTATAGAAGCATTTTTCTCCAATATCATTATTCATCACTATGCTATAGGTGAGAACCTTTTAACCATGTAATACTTTACAACTTCACCATATTCGAAATAAACACTACTCCGTATATAGTAGATGTTGATAGCAATTCCAAAACACAGGACTAAAGAACTCGATAGTGATGTTAGAGTGAATTTGAAATTGTAAGAATTTAATTTTATTTTTGAAAAATAGAAGACAAAGAAAGTGGCAAGATCATATCATAGATAGAGAAGGGATATGGGGAGGAATTGAACAGTAAGTAATGTTCCTTATAGAGGGGGCCAAAACCACGTGACGACTTATATCCTTTGCAATTGAAATCTCTTGCTCCCCTCTCCTTCGTTCTCTTCTTCAAAATTCTCCTTTTGCTCTCCATATTTTCCCATTGCCTTTCCTTTTCTACTCAGCCCTCACAACTCACAAGTCACAAGATTCTTCATAGTGGCTCATAATACGTACGTACGTACCCACATCATATTTCAATTTTCATCATCTTTCATTTCGTTTCGTATATTGGTACATAAACTCCAAATATATACACACATCTATCTATCCTCAACTTCCTCCGTCCTCTCCTGATCGATCGATCTCCTTTATTTCTCTCTCGATCGACATCTCTTTCAATTCCCTCTCATTCTTAATTTCATCACTTTCACACTCACTCAAAAACTCAACTGAGAGAATGAACTAGTGATTATAGTGAAGGGAGTCAGTCTTATTCAGTCTCATCATTCATTCATCTAACGCGCACAAACCCTTTTCACGTCGTCCGATCCCATCCATCATCTACTATAACAAAAAAACCACCTCAAAAAAAAGAAGAAAGCTCTCTTGCCCTGAGAAACCCTTCTTAATTAAGTACTTTTCCAACCCCTCACATAATCCTGATCAAAATAGCTAATTATACTCCACGCTAAACAAGTTATTATCATACATATACAGTACTTATACTTGATTATATAAACGTAATCCAGCAAGCTTGCTTAGTGATCATTTATATTCCCTTCCCAGCTAGCTAGCTAGCTACTGTAGCATCATGGATACAACAGCCTCAGGATCATCTGAACCTGGCGGGGGCAGCGGAGGAGGAGGAGAAGGGCCATCTTCCCTACCCGGTCCAGGAGGCGGAGGAGAAGGACCGGGTGGGTCATCAGCAGGAGGAGCAGCAGCAGCACCAGCAGGTCAGCTGAGCCGGTACGAGTCACAGAAGCGCAGAGACTGGAACACGTTTCTACAGTACCTTAAGAACCACAAGCCACCACTATCTCTTTCACGATGCAGCGGTGCCCACGTCATCGAGTTCCTCAAGTACCTCGACCAGTTTGGGAAGACCAAGGTCCACGCAACAGGCTGCCCTTACTTCGGGCACCCGAACCCACCTGCCCCCTGCGCCTGCCCGCTCAAGCAAGCCTGGGGAAGCCTTGATGCTCTCATAGGACGTCTTCGGGCTGCCTACGAAGAAAATGGAGGCCGACCTGAATCGAACCCATTTGGAGCTCGGGCTGTCCGAATTTACCTACGTGAGGTTCGAGAGTCACAAGCAAAAGCCCGCGGCATACCATACGAGAAGAAGAAGCGTAAGCGGCCTTCCGGAGGCTCCTCTTCTTCTGCTCCTCCCACCAGCGTCAACCCTTCCGAAGCGATCGTGGGAGGAGGAGAAGGTGGGCCTAGTGGAAGTGGTGGTGGAGGTACTAGTAGTAGTGGCGTAGGGCCTCCTGGAGCTACAACCACTACTACTACAACGACTAGACTTGATTAAATTATTTTGCTTTTTTTTAAATATTGATTTTTATTTTGACTTTCTTATCTTGGATCAATTATTATGGTCCGCACTGGGGTCTGGGGGGCTAAAAAAATTGTGATTAGTATGAGCTAGTAGCATTATTATTATTCTGATGATATATAATGATGACGATGGTATATATCTTTATGATTTAATTCTTGGGGAGAATTAATTATACAAATAATTGTTTCTCCGACGACGTACGTATGTACAAGTTGCAACTACCACCAATATATGCTGTCTGGAGTGTACAGTAAGTGAACCAATTGTTAAAGCTGATGATGAGAATATATGATCGATCGCAACTGCGCTAGCTAGCTGCATCACACTCGCTCCAGGTAAGAAATTAGAAAGTCATGTTTAGTACTTTTGTTGCTTGTTAGTATACGTATGTATTGTTGTTTAGCTTTAATTTAATTGGAGTAGTTTGTTTTAAACTCATTTTTCCCTTCTTGTGACGTCTGCTAGTGTTCTCCACATTTCTCAACTTTTGCTAAATTTTCCTTTGGTTCTTTCTCACATTTAGGGCAGTAATTTTCGTGAGTGTAGTAATTCGGTGAAATAAAGACTTCTTTGATGTCGTCAAGCAAACCAACTGACTCTTATCTTTCCTTATTTGTAGCATTAGGATATTAACTACACCTGAGTCATTTAGCTCTTTTTAATCAAGGAGTAAATTCTTTCTAATTTCAAGTATGTATTTTGTCCTGATTGCCTTGTGCTAGGTCTCATCAAGTTTCTATAAATGAATGATTAACCATTTCTTACTCCACTAGCACCGCCCTCATGTTTGTATTTTCCTTTTTATATCATGCACGGAGTACACTCCTAGTTGTTTTCCCACAATGACTACGAACCCTACCTGATTTCCTTTTCGTCCTATAATTGAGCTCAATGTCATCGATCTAGACGGTAGTTCTCATCTGTCGACAAAATCGTTTAACATATTTCCTTAACTTGATCACAAATTTCGACTTGTGAGAATAAGATGTAAACACGAGAAAAGGATCATTGGCCACTATATATAGGTAGTACATAATGTTAATTGTTTATCAGCTAATTGATTATTGATCGGACAATTTCAATTGAAAAAAAAACTTCAACAAGCTCTACCGGTGTTATTTATAGTCGACTAGGCCAGTGTCTATACTTCATTGAATTGAATTGGCGTAATCCATGACGCTGGAGTACTAATTGTATATAGGCTCTCTTAGCAAGGTTGATGTTGAGTATATGCTAATGGATATAGAGATGTCCTCCTCAGGGGGTCTAAATTAATCTTTCCTATTACTAACGGCTTAAATGGTCCCCTAGGGGAAATTGGCTAATGAGTCGGTTCATGACTAATGAGAGAGTGACCTTAGCTTGAGGAGTGAGATCGAGAGATACATCAGAATTATCCATCGAGGAAAATTCTATGAACACGTGTGTCGGCTCTTCTCTTATAATTACTGCCTAGAGTAGCTGCTGTTTCAGGTGCTTTTTCTTTATCCATCGTCTGCTCTGATTTTTTTCCCTACTTTATACGACTACTATAAGTACGACGTACAACTGAGTTAAACTTATTACATGTTCCGAGCTTGCAATAAACCATGGGCTTAACCTTTCTCCGTATAAGTTACTCCACAATCATCAGTATAATTCAGTTTAATATTGCATTGATAGTACTGTACTATTTAAGAATGAATACTGATGATGATCATATTTGTCGAATTTTGTGTTAGCTGTTGGTCATGAGGTGGTCTTCAATTGTTTACCCTTTTGCAATGGGGTATAGCTAAGGCCTACTAGAGTTTTGCTGGATTCTCTGCTTTGGCCTTTACTTTCTCGCCCCTACCGATCTTTTCTGTGACAATAACATCAAGGACGAGTGAGAAAGTGAGAAAGATAACAAAAAAGGGGGCAGGCACTTACAAAAAGAAAATAAAGGTATCATAGACTAGGGGAGAAAAATAATTATACTTCTTTTGTTTGATTGTTTTTTCCTCCACTTTCATGTTATTCCAGAGAAGAAAAATTAAATTCACAATCTCATCACCTCAGTATGAAAAGGACGCCTAGCCAACCGTTCCTTTGCTTCCATATCCTCAAGATTTTGTTTCTTTTTATTTCTTTCTGCCTATGTTATCATTTGTTATCGTCTCTACACTCTATTTTGCTTATTTTATTCTACAATGATTAGCGCCAACATCCACCATACAATTCCTCTATTGTTCAATGATTTTCTATTAGAAATGTCTTCATATCTCCTTATGAAATAAATCAATAATGCATGCATCATTAGCATTTACTTTGCCTCATAATTCGAATCATCCTCTCTACGCAATAATGTAGCTGTACATCAATTTTAAAAAACACTAAAAAACACAAATATGTGATTATCCAAGAGCGAGGACGACGATAGATCGCATGTCTCTATCCTATGATATTTGAATATTTCCCCACAATAGAAACTGGTGAATTGAGTTTTCGTCTGCTTTGCATTCGTCCTCCTTAATGATCTCATGGCAAACCTACAGTAAAATTGAAAAGCATGAAGGCGGGGTTAATTGTTAATCCTAGCTAGCTTGTATCCAACAAAATATGTCAATTGCGATAGTATTGTTGATTTTCCACTTTAAGTTGGTTTAAAAGGTCAAAAAGGAGGAAGATATTGGCTTTATAAGAGATTTTATACTTTGCTTTGCTACCTTTTTTCTGTTGTTACGTTCCTTACTTCCTTTGCTTTACTAATTTCATAGAAATGAGACCGAGTGCTTTTTTGCACGTACGCTCTTGCAAAGCCCTTTATGTACAAGAGTACTAGACTACTGTATCTATGTACCTCTTTTTTACTTCTGTTTAATTTTTTTGTACTAATTCCCTGCATGGTCACTGTACGTACTGGATCTGGAAGCAAGCAAGGAAGATCTCAAAACTCTACCGTGTTTTCGCGCAATCCTCTTTTTTTCGTGGTTCTTCGATTGAATGATTGATAGTTGAATCAGTATGATCACTCCATAGAATTGAATTTGCATATGTTTTCTTTTCTCTCACATGTATGTGATACAATGGTGGGGTTCGTACTTCGTAGCGAACTCTGAAATAAGTGCATGAGCAATATAGTGCCTTGAAAGATTGAGAGAGGATTGAATTTACGTCGTGACGCTTGCTTAATTTCACGCTTAGGGTGAGTTATAGGAGAGTATAGGTTCATAAGCATGAAAAGGCATGTATGTGGTTTGGTTCTTTGATATCATCGATCATGAGTTCATGACATGACCTTGAGATTATTCCATCCAGGGAAATTCAATTCTTTAGGATTTGAGGACTTCTAGTTCCTATAAGTGAAGCTGTACTGTGTGTAATCTCTTCTTTGCCATTGTCAAAAATAAAGGTCTATCAGCTTATCATCATCGTGAAGCTAATGTTACATATCACTCTCTCCTCTCCCTCTCCCTCAGCTCAGTGATCCCCCCTGTAAACAATGGTAGTATTATGAAAACACATACAATCAGTTGCAAAGCTTTGTATTCCATACGTGTTTAAAGGTGATGCTAACATTGGAGTTATGTACTATTCCGTAAATCATTAAACTGTAAGAGTAGTTGATTAGTACGGCAAAGCTTAATTTGTACGGGATTGCAATCAGTTATACCGTATACACATGTAACACATCATTTATTCCAATGTTGAATAGTACGGCTGCCAGTAAGCAGAGAGGCTGTAGATACGCAGGAGGATCATAGAGGAAAAAACCCTGTCACCAAAGTACGTACGAAACCGACCAATATACTCCGTACTAGTTTGATTGAATAAACCAATTGAGTAGCACCTAGCGAAGATAATAATTTGCGCTCAAGGAAATTAAAAAACGGGAGAGAGTTGGGCAAAACATTGTCACAAATCTTCATTAGAACGATGCTGTCAGGCATTCGAAAAGACTATGTCTTGATGTCCTAGGAGACTCAGCTGTCACATCAGGTGTGGCTTCGAGATCGGCAACAAGGTACGGCCAAACATCCTATATACGGAGATTACGGATGATATGTCTTTATTTTTCTCTTCCTTTTTTTATGATGCTCCACTAGAGGTATTCCCTTTGTAAATCATGTTTTCTTTTAACATGTCCTAAATCCTACGAGTAATGTTTATTGTAGTTCATGTTAGCCCAGAACAAATAATTTACTGCGCAAAAGAATTATAAACAGCAAAGCATGAGTCGTTGACACCCAAAATCGATAATGAGAAGAGTAAATGAACAATCAAAAGTTTGGTATTCATTTATTCATCCGAAGAATATATTACGGAGTATGTTGGAGTCCTTGACAGTTGATATATACGTCAAGGTCCCAAGAGGTATGAGTCCATGACCCAAACATAAACCAAGTGGGCCGTGTACCATCTAGTTGGGGAGAGATCTTTGACTACAATGTTTTTCCCCTCGTAAGATGTTTGGAGAATTATTTGAGTAAATGTGCACTGTGTGGAGTTTGTTCAAGACTACTACTCCGTAGTGTAGGAGTTTATTGCGTGGAGAGGAAACAAAGAGGGGTAAATAGGGAGTGGGGCATTCGGATAGGACGTGCTATGAGTAATTGAGTAGTCATGTCTAACTCGGTATCTCCAATTCAACCTTACCATTCACCAAGCACTGTCAGTGGTATCATTGGCGTTTGGTCCATTGAAAAGGTACTCGTATATTTCGTTCCCTCTCATAATACAGTAGCTTGCTTGGGTTGCCTCTCTAACCTTACCCTTTATATCTCACGGTCTTTTGGAGGCATTAGACATTTTGGACAATGGAATCACCTTAAAGAGGACAACACATGGCTATTGCTCGTAGTAGGGGTACCAATTTTCATACGGTCTACACGTGCGATTCTCTAAACTTGTACTCTCCCCCAAAGTACTCTTTCACATCCTTCTCTCTGGTACAACGTATAAAATTCCCTAAATTTGTACATGTACAGTATATACAAGGGAATAACTCAGCTCTACGCCTCTAAACTACAAGGACATTGGATTTGGGCCGTTAGTTAATGTTAAAGTGTCTTGAGTCTTGATCTTTTCACCTTTGGAAATAAAATGAACTGTTACAGTCTACACATAGTCCATGCTACCCAGCCCATTCAGCCCGCCTTATCTAAGTGCATGTTTGTTTCAAGGAAAATTTGAGTGCAGCCGAATCATTAATGACTAAAAAGGATAACTACTTTTGATCCCAATTTTAGTAATTAGTGATCCCGTTTCATGTGAGTACACATAAATGAATGCACACAAATTTTTGTGATAAAATTAGGCTTGTCCTTTTGTTGACACTTAGATACAAACAGTTGAAAATAAATTTTCCAAGAAAAATGTAAAATCTTAATTGTTCGCCATAACACATACTCCGTAGAACTTGTGCATGCACACTTGACTACACGCTACCATTTGACAAAAGAAGCATCGGCAAGTATGAACAGTCACCGATGTAGAAATGGGTGGGGTTACCAGACGTGGAGACTAAATCACTAAAGCCTAAAGCTATGGAAGCTGTGGGATGAGACACGGACATCACACCACCTCACATCATAATTTTCTCCGGGCCATAATAAAACAGTAATGTAAGTTTCAAATATAGAGTACATGCTTGCATTCAAAATCAGGGAGGATACTTGATCACGCGTGCTAATGCCTACAAATGCAGATGCTAACAGGACACTCCTCTCTTCCTACTTTGTTTATCTGGGTGGGTGAGTTTGGAGGGCTTCATATCGCAAGCACACCTCTATCCCTCCGCCACCACCACCAAAACTGTGGGGAGATTAAATGGTATTGGTTTCCGAATCGGTTGATCACATGGACAATGCAATAGGACAAGATGTAAACCAAAACACATCCAGGAATGAGAACAAAACAAAAACTACTACTTTCCAAAGACTGGTGTATGAACCATAATAAAAAGGTCATTTAGCATGTCAAATTCTATCATTACGCATTTCAAGAACTAATGCAGCAACATCCAAAATCAAGACCATCAAAAGCCTTAGTCGTCAAAACACAGCCTCTTTCACGGCCATATACATACCTCGACCAATGCAGAAATGAAACATAAAGAAGCCTATCCACACGATAGGAAGCATAAGTACTCATCAGCTACCCTATTCATGGAAACCAGCATTTTCAATATCGACATCACCCATTCCAGCGTCTTCTTCTTCACTCTCCTCATCTGCAGATTGCTCTTCATTTTCTTTACGGAAGATGTCCATCTGCTCCTGGAGAAGTTTGTCATCCCTCTCACTCACCTGTATTTGGTAGCAAACATTTGATAAGATGATTGACATTATAGGATATCAACTTGAAAGCTGAGAATTGACTCTTTTTCTTTTATTTTGCTTTCCATTTTTTACATTGTTAGGGGGGAGGGGAGCAGTTGGGAGCCTTACCGTTCTTGGTGCCTCCTTGACAGTAAGTTTTCCCTTGCGAAGTTCAATTGATTCTGTACAAGCTTCAATGGCCTTGTTCAGGGTTGTAAAACCTTGTTCCTATCACGAAGACAGATTTAAGTTAACAATAGTACTTGCAAACAAAATAAAAGCAAAGGATCAAAACATGAACATGAAACAATTAGCTTGGTCAACAGAAAAGACACTGAAAGCGGTGGAAGTACAGGAGGTGGGAGCATGAATGTAAGAAGGCAAGAACACTATGTCAACGGCAGATAACATGCATCATAACAACCATACATGGCCCGAGTAAAGACAAAGGGACATCATATTTCACAAATAGAGGCCGAAATTCAAAACAAAGACATCAACACCAGTAAAAACTCACCTTATCAAGAGTCTGAGTAGTTAGAACATACAGTGGAGGGGCAACAAGTTTAATTTTGACAGGGCAATCATCTGTTCCAGCAGCTTCAGCCTTACGCATTGCTTCCTGCACATGCCACCATAGTCAGCATCACAATATGATCACAAACTGGAAGAACCATCATCGACATTCATAACACTCCATTCAAAAATCACAAGAAAAATCATATTAGTCAACCCGTAAGCAAAGAGTAGCAGCAGGAAGTGCCATCAGCGGAAATGTCGCGAGATAAACTTCAGGCACCAAAACCAAGAAGTTTCCCGATGTCGCGAGATCCACGACACAATTGCAGGACATAGACAATACTTAGAGAGATACATAGGAAAGTTAGGAAAATGCTACAATTGTCACCCAAACATGAAATACACAATTGAAACCTAAGCCACAATATAATGCCACACATATAAATTAAGGTCAACAGTTTAACCATTCCTTGTAAAAACCCAAGACACAATGGAACAGAGTACTTCACACTGAAAACTATCATTCATTGAAGAATGCTATACTAAATACAGGTCACAGATCAAACTACTCAGCAAGTCAGCAATGATTAGAAGCTTAAATCCAAACCCTCATCTAACACAGAAGTCAAATACTTTAAAATTATAATCAAATTGCCCATATATAAGTCACCAATTGCACAACATACCAGCCAGCCCAAAATTCAAACAACGAAGGAAGAGGCAATTAAACCCCCTAACATAGGCCTATAGTGCAATCAAATCCCATACCTTGTTATTGTAGCAATTAAACCCATTATGTATATAATTAGTGTGCAATTAAACTCACATCAAATATTCTGTTAAGAGAACTAATTTTCTGCCAAATTCATTGGAAACGACAACTTCTAAATTAACAAATACAGTAACCGTTGGTTGTATAGGATTTCCTAACTATTGGCCATCTTATCCGTATTTTTATGAGTTCATTATGGGCATGTTCTATACTCCGTACAACTTAAGTTCGATTCAGTTTCATTCAATTCAGTTTCATTCAGTTAGTTCTCCTCAATTCAGCTCGTACCTTGCGATCGTAATAAGTTCTCATCCCGATATCCATTCGTAGTTATTAGTATATCAATGGAAAAGTCTCATAATATAGTTTCATAGTCGTACAATTTGATAGGGTTTTGATAAGTGATTGAGTGTCAAAACAATTAATCAAAAAGTTCAATTTTTTTCTGTTCACTAAAGTTAAGTTCACTCAAAAGAACAGGCCCTATATCCATGCAAACAAAGAATATTGAATACGTTTGTTGTGGCAGACCCTATGTGACACCCCAAATCCCGGTGATACACATTCCTAATGTTGGAAGCTTATTCATTTTGTCAGTACAGATGTAGTGCTATTCGGGACAGGTGTGCATTCTATATTTTTGCGTTTGTGTTGCTAGGAAGCTACCTTGCTCGACAAGGACACACGGACACGTTTATAAGCTCATACAGTATGGCGGCTCATATCTTCACTCCCACTAATATTTAAGAAGTTATCAATTTTCGGGTGAGTTTGGCCGGAAATTGAGTTATTCATCCCGGAAAATCTGATGTTAGGTTTAATTGCACCTTAATTATAGCGTAGGGGCTTAATCGCTACAATAACAAGGTATGTATGGGGTTCAATTGTACTATAAGCCTAAGTTAGAGGGCTTAATGAGCATGATCTAATACATACACTAAATGCTACAGCATATTATCTGAAAGAAAGCTGCTTAATTACCTTGATGTGAAGGACTCCGTCATACTGGATACACTTCATTTCGATATCAGCACGAATCTTCAGCGGCTGCGGTGTCATCCTCCGCTTAATATTCTTCACAAGAGCATCCTTAATCTCAGGAGTGACAGCAGGAACAACCTTGGTAACCTCCTGGCCATCAGGTCCAGTTTCCTTCACCTCTCTAGTCAGAAGATCCAAAATTGAGTCCGGGTCATTCACTACCACCTTAAAAGCCTATCACCATATAACAACAACTCATAAATTTCCACTCTTTGATAAACAAAACTAAAAAAGATTCAAACTTTGAGATAATGAAAGCAAACCCACTTCAAAAGCATGCCCATATTTCTTGTACAGCGGCCACCCAATATGAATGTACAAATCCTGCAAAATAAAACAACACAATTAATTAAATCAAAAACTAAGATTGACCCAGTTGATAAAATCAAAAAACAGGAAAAGGGTATCTCAACAATACTAAAAATTTCATCAAAATTAACTGACCCAATTGAGAGAAAGGGAAAAAAGGGTATATTAATTAATAATACCTCCAAATCAAGGGAGAGGGTCTCAGCAACATGGCGCATAATAGAGTGAACAAGCTTACTCTTATTAAACCTTTCCTCACAATTAGTAATATCTTCTTCATTAACCCTACGCTTACTGAGATCTATGTAACCTTTCTCCTTGTCAACCCTAAGGACCATGACGGGCTCGATACGGCCGACGCGGATGAGGCTGTTGACACTCCGGATACGCCTGCGGGAGAGCTCCGAGAAGAGTATCATACCCTCTATGTTGTTGTACTCTAGGAGTGACACGTATGCTCCCATGTCGGCTATGTTTTTGACCTGTATCATTACTGCCATGTCCACTTCTGGGTACCTTTGCTCGTACATCCTGCACTCTAGGTTGGGGCTCGCCATTGGTTTGTTTTCTTTTCTTTTGATTTGCGGAAGAGGGTAATTCTTGTTTTGAGGAGAGAGAGTGGAATCGAGGGAGGGGGGTGTTTGTTTGTTTTTCTGAAATTAGGGTTTTCTTTTCTTCTGATATAAGTATGTTCTGGGTTTGGAGGAGAAACGCTTCTGTTTGTCTGAGGGTTTTTCTTCTTTTTTTTCGACTTTTCTTTAAAAGGAAATAAAAAGAAAAAGGAAAGGAATATAAAAAAAAAAAGGAAAAAGAAACGTCGACAGCAGGATTCGAACCTGCGCAGGCAAAGCCCAACAGATTTCGAGTCTGTCTCCTTAACCACTCGGACATATCGACTGATTGTTAACCAAAAACGTTCTTTTACTAATTATACCTTGCTACTTAGTGAATGATTTACTGCGTTTTTCCCTTTCTGCCTGTGTCAATTGACATTCAATTCAATTTCAAATGGTTATATATAATCTTTTTTCCAATATAGGTTCCTCAAGCATATGACTATTTATTTGTTCCGTTCAAGTACGTGTATAACTGTAGTCTGTATAAGCTCTTGGCATTTTGTTGGACGTATCTCAATATTAGAGGAGGCTTAGCTAGTTAGCTTGGAGGATTTTCAAAGGTGAACCTACGTTTATGTGAATCAGTATTCAGCAGACTCACTTGAGTAACAGAATAGCTTTTCCTTGCATAAACATATAGTGTCACTGACTAGGTGTATACAAACACAACTTTATCATGTACTTGAGGGCAAAGAAGCCCATTGCTCTAGATACCATGTGTTCAACATTCAACAACGACCTTAAGGTCATAACCACAAGGTGCTCTACATGATTACATGACCTACATTACAGCTTTATCAACCACTCCAGACAACCATGATCTCACAGAAGATTTGGCATTCGCCAACATTGCCGCTGCCTTCACCACTCCATCACGGAATGTAACAGGGTGAACTTGTTTTATCGTCTTCTTCGAAGATAGACCATTGCAGGCACTAGGTTTGGGTCCTTTGTAAGCTTTGCAGACGTAGGTGGTGAAGTTCTCGTAGTCCTAAACAAAGTTGAAAATTTACAGGATCAGTTCATACAGATTTTTTTTGCTTTTTTGATAGAACAGATAAATTTTCTTGTAGGAGCATCAGGAGAGAATCTTTTATACCTCATATAACGGTTCTCCATCCACAACTACCCAGGGTACGTATTGATGAGGAGGTTTCAGAGACTCAGTTTCCGCTGCATATTTCAGCTCCAGCTGTGCACAACTTGAAAGTGTCAGTGTAAACGAACAAAAGTCAACAGGAAGCATGGATATCACAGCCTCACAGGCATGGAAGATATCATCAGAACTGAAACTGAAACTGAAACATTGCAATTACCTAAAACTGAATTGATGAGAATGTCTTTCCACTTACATATGTGGAAATTTTCCCTAATAAAGCAAGTTCACTTAATTCAAGAGTTCATTCTACAAGAGACATATGCTCTATTGCTCCATGATTGATCAACCTAGGATATCATATGATCTCAAAAATCTATATAAACGAACAGAAATTTTGTATAGGTTGCTTCTATATTCACTATCAAAAGTTGCACAAGAAAATATCAAGTTTGAAGAGCATTGTTAGCAAGTTTCTCCATTGACAATTAGTATCAACAATTATGATGATGCAAGTATACAAATTACCCTTGATACTCATCGATCAGGAAAAGGTTTGTTTAATGCTTGAAACAAGAACATAGCACCAGGAGTCCAGGACTAACCTTGTTGCCAAGTCCGTTGGTGTAACAGTCCTTGACAGGCGCAGGATCCAATTGCAAAGTCTGGAAACAAGTCTCCCACTTGGAAGACTTGCCATCATAGGCTAGTTTCTCAACGCAATTTATGAAAGGGAAGTGCCCGTCCTGCAAGGTTCATATTGTGTATCAGTTCGCTATTCAGGTTTAAGAAAAAAACGCTCAAGAGTTTTTTCGGAAAGGCATATGTTAATGTTGGCTACAGAGGTTCCAAATGAAGGTTGTCATAAACTAAACAGAACCATCCCAAAAGTAATTAGTGCCCTCTGTAAACATGTTGATTCACGCACAAAGTGCAGCTAGCTGCCGGGATTCACAAAATCGAGCAGTAAGTGATAACAGGTTACTAGGACTCTCATTGAAGAAGATTAGAACTAGGTACTGAGAAGTAATTAGGTTACTTGTATTTCATGGTCTTCCTTTGCGGACAACAAAGCAAAAGAAATATCACATCAGTGCATCTTGAAAGAGTGAATACGTACCAGATTTGGCCAAGCCTCAATTGCACAGGCTTCAACTGTGTTCAAAAAACATTCGTTGCGGCCATGCTGAAAACATCAAACACAACTTTTATCATTGAGTAGCTTATCAACAGAACAACGAGGTCAATTAGCTCAGTACAGTACTATCCACTCTTAAACAGCAGACAAAGGCGAGTAGGTAGTTGTTACTCTTAAAAATGAAAGCACATCAAAGTTATGCAAGAACACCTAAAATCATTAGGAGAAATGCACACTGCTTTGTATCAAATAAGCGCATACAGATCAATAGCGCGGCATTAAAAGTTCACAAAAACTTGTGTGAACCCGTTTCATATATGAAACTGAGTATTAATGACAGAAAAAATGTTGATTAATGACCCATCGATGGTCATTAGTTAACCGTCTCATATAAGAAACGGGTTTACACAAAATCTCCTATTAAAAGTTTTATTCTTTAAACCAATACCACTCATCAAGTCAACACTTTATCAATCCAAACATCACAACAATCCTAACCATAATTGTGACTTCTTCTTTTTCCTGGCATCCCCAAGAGAAGCAGCAGTTTCTTTTTAATTTTGGATTCTAAAAACTGGGTATAACAGGTTTTACAATTGAAACATGGGGAAATGATTTGATGGCTACGATTTTGATCTGAAGTTCATCCTATTCTAAGTCAACCAATAATGATCGTAAGCTAGTATGTACTTGTTTATCCAAAATTAGTTATCCACATTATAGTCAACTCTTTACAGATATAAATCATAAAGAAAAGAAGAAGAGGGAAATGGAAATGGAGATGAGCTAACCTGGCAAGTGAAGGCAGTAGAGTTAGGCTTGAGCTTGGCGTTGCCCCAAGGATAGAGCTGAAGGTCAACGATGTCAATGATCCCATTCTTGAAGATAGTATCCAATTCATTAATGATGAAGTTGGCACTGTATGGGCAAAGGCTCTCATAGTACAATCCCAGAGACACCTTCTCTGCTGAATTTGTGCTCATTATTATGGACCTTCCATAGCTCACCTGGGCTAAAAAGCCCACAACAAGGACGAGGACACTGAGGTGAGAGAACCAACTCCTGGGTATACTTGAAGCCATTGAACAGAAATTGATACAGTAGTACTAGATTTAAAATGTGGAGGGAGGAGAGTATTTTTTAGTAGCCAGGAGAGTGGGCGAGTGATGTAAGGAGAGCAAAGTTTGATTATAACAACGGTGGCAAATGTCAAATGAGAATTAAGTATCTTGACGCCAAATGGCAATCTGTCATTGGATGTCACTGGCGGGTCTAATGTGTATCTCCTACTGACGCAACAGATTGCAAACTGTATTTAGGTACAAATTTGGGATAGGTACACAATTGAATCATGGAAGATTGATAGAAATTTATAAGAAGCATTTAATTGGACCACAGGATGTTCATCCCATGATTTACATCGCATTAAATCTTGTTTAGGTGCTTTGCCTAATTATGTACTGTAATTGTTTGCGTTAGCCTTTGGATAACACTACCTTATGCTAACACAACACTATTCTGGGTATAAAAGATCATTGGCTTCTGATTCATGCAGCATAAGATTTGTTACTGAATACCAGAATCATGAAAATGCCAAGCTAAAATTAGCACCAGCAACAACCCACTGGGAACAAGGTGGTATTGCATTTTTTCCCTTTCTTTCTAGTGCAAATCCTCGAAGTGGAATTTAAGGCAATTGGAGATTGGATGGATAGTGATAGACCAAGAATCACTAAGTAGCTACAGTACATTCTATGATCAGAATACAGATCAAATACTAGTGATAACAGGATCACAATATTGCAGTCTGACATCAAGTGCACACACTAGCCGTCCAGTGGCAGACTTGTTATCATACACTAAAATGTGAGCCAGAGCCACATCCTTCGCATGCACAGATCACATAATAGTAGCCCTGATTACTGTGATTAGTTCAGAGCACCCTGGAGCAAGAACAAATTGAGGAAAGAAGGAAAATTTATGCTACCTTAACAAAATAAAGAAAAATAAATGATGCATTCATACAATGATCAATATAGAATAAGAGCAGCAATGAAATGATAGAAACACAAACGGAAAACACTCTACACAATCTTCTCAAAAAGCAAGCTATCCCGAGTTGGAATTCAGGAAATTAAGTACTATGTCTGTACCAGGAAAGGGAGGCAGGCAGCACAAGCCAGATTGAAGCTTTCTTTTCTTTTGATGGATAGCCAGATTGAAGCTTTCAGAAAGACAGAAACACAAACATTATAGCAAATTCGATGTACATTGGTGCTTCTGACAGAAACTTCCACGAAACAGTTGCAGAGATTGGCATGTAGAAAACAGGAGAAAAGAAAAAAAAATCAAGCAGCAAATTATTACCCTGTAGAAGGCAGACTAACATTGTCACATTGACATGCTTGCAATTAGACTAGGAGGAGAATAGGCCCCAATACAGTTCCAGTGTTCACCACTACCATGTCCAAAACCATTCTCTTTGGCGAACTCCCAAGATAGGGTAAACCCATAGAAACCAAAACAAAGCCAAAATGGTCTGAATAGGTAGAGTCAGTTAAGAAACATGAAAAGCTTTCTTGTTTAATAAAAAGCGTCACTTTATACAAACACAATAAACATATAACCACTGTGTATACAAACACAACTTTATCATGTACCTAAGAGCAGACAAGCCGGTCGTCTATACATACGATGTCCAACAAATCAACACCCTTGAGTTCATAACCATAAGGTGGTATACATTACAGCTTTATCCACAACCCCAGTCAACCCTGATCTCACAGAAGATTTGACATTCGCCAACATAGCCGCTGCCTCGACCTCTCTGTCAGAGAATGAAACAGTAGGAACTTGTTTTATCTTCTTCTTCAGGGCATTGTTGGAGGATAGATCATTGCAAGCACTCGGTGTGGGTCCTTTGTAAGCTTTGCAGATGTAGTCGGTAAAGTTCTCATAGTCCTACGCATAATAATTATTATCAGGTTCAATGCTTCATAAACATAAATCTACTAGTAGGAGTGACAGGAAGAGAATCTTTTATACCAGATACAGCGGTTGTCCATCCACAACTACCCAGGGGACATATGTTTTACGAGGTGTCAGAGACTTGGTAACTGCTCCATATTTCAGCTCTAGCTGCATATAGCTCAAAATTGTCAGCATAAACGAGCCTAAGGAAGTATGGCTATCACAGGCATTGAAGATTAAATTCACCAAAATCCCGCCCACATCGCAATTTTAGAGCTAAAATATCATCACAGCTGAAACATTGGGATTACTGATACTGATGAGTATGTCTTTCCACTTACATAGGTGGAAATTTGCCTCAATTTAGACAGCAAGCTGGCTTAATTCAAGAGTTTAATCTTCTCTTTTTCTTATTTTGGTGTTTCTTAATCTTCTTCCTCTTTCTTGTTTTGGCTGAATAGTCATTTTGGCCAAATTGTGACCTTCCTGGTGTTTGAGAAAATACCCAAGGAGAAATAGATTTTAAAACGGAGGGAGTATAAAGTTATTCCACATCGGTTGCTTTCTAAACAGCTAATAGTCACTGTTCTATGTTGCACTACAAAAGATCAATTTTGCAGAGCATTGTTATGAAATTTCTCCATTCAGAAGGTATAAACAAACAAACAATTTATACCGTGGAAGTACTCAATTCACCCTTGGTCCACATCAATCTGGATTATGATTCAAAAGTTTGTTAAACGATTGATAGACATGAACTTAGCACAATGACTAACCTGGTTACCAAGTCCGTTGGTGTAACAATCCTTCACAGGTGTAGGATCCAATTGCAAGGTCTCGAAACAAGTCTCCCACTTGGAAGAATTTCCCTCATTAAGCAGTTTCTCAACACAATATATGAAAGGGAAGTGCACGCTCTGTCAAGATTGATATAGGTGTATCAGTAAGCTATTCAAATTCAAGAAAACCCCGCTAATCAATTAATGGGAAAGACATCTGTTGGCTAAAGAAGTATCTAAAGAAGGTTGCATCATCCATAGTTCAAAAGCAAGGTAAAATAAATACAATATCCCAAAAGTAAATGATGTTTGAGATATACAATGATTCACACACATATTCTCGTAAAAGAAGGTTGGTACTAGGTATAGAAATGTACTCAGAGTTGTTTTCCGTGCTCTTCCTTTGCAGACAACATAGCAGATGAAATATCAGATAAGTGCATATGGTAAAATTGGGTACTTACGAGACTTGGCCAAGCATCAATTGCACAGGCCTCAATTATGTTGAAGTAGCATTCCTTGGTCCCATGCTGAAAACATCAAACACAGTTTTGATCAATGAGTAGCACTACAACTGAACAACAGGGGGTAAGTAAAAGTCCACTCTAAACTAGCAGTCAGTGGCTAGTTAACGGCCATCCCTCTTGAAGTGATACCGCATCTAGGTTGCCACACTGCTTCACCTTTAATAAGCACATGCTCACCAGGCAAAAGAATTTTTTATTCTTCGAACCAAATCCTCGAAGAATGTGACAGAACTAATGAATAGCCAGAATGAGTATAGCTGTACTCAAAGAGCAAACACCCCTTCATAGAGCAGCGATGTGCAATCGCACCCTGCAATCTACCCCCAACCCCCACCAAAGAATTCCACTCTCAATTCAATCAATCCAAAATCAGAACTGTCCATGATTAACCCTTTTCAATTCTTTTTTCCAGGCATCACCAAGAACGGCAGTTCTCTTATGGGCAGTGTGTAGAAATCACCGGGGTACAAAAATTTCGTATAGAAGATTTACCGATGAATCATGGGAGGACAAACTAGGACTACGCTTTCACTGCAAAATTAAGCCTGTTCTAAGTCAACCAATGATCATAAGCTAGAGTTTCGGCCGTCCAGAATTAGTAATCCACTCGATAGTCAACTTCATACAGATATTCAAATAAAATTTCATTAGATCATTTGATTGGTATGCGAAAATTACCCACTGACAGCATCAGATTTTCAGGCAGCCATTGTAGTTTGTAAAGGTAAAGACCATACAGAAATTTCAAGATCAAATACATAAAAATTAGAGATAGACCTGGCAAGCAAAGGTGGTATCTGATGTGAATCTGGCGTTGCCCCAAGGATAAAGCTTAAGGTCGACGATGTCAATGATCCCATTCTTGAAGATAGTATCCACAAAATTAAGGATGAAATCCTCACAGCCAGGGCAAAGGCTCTCATAATACAAATCCATAGACACCTTTTCTGCTGAATTTGAGCTCACTACTATAGACCTCCCATAGCTAACTTGGGCCAGAAAGCCCAAGATGGTGAGCAAAGTGAGGAGAAAGAAACAACTCCTACAAACACTTGAAGCCATTGATGAGATATTGGAAGAATAGTTGATTAAAAAATAAGTAAAGGGAAGTGAGCTTTATACTAAAAGTATTGATTAAAACAGCTTCACTGTAGACAGGGTCACTTGGGAATCTTTGTCAAAACAGTTGCCAAATGGCAGACTGTCATTGGGTGCTGGCGGGAACTTGATTTGAATCTCCCCTGGATTCTTTACTCTTACACGCAACAAATTCATCTAACATGTATTCAGTGACGAATAGGGGATAGGTACACGACTGAATTATATATGTAAGATTGTTATTAGTACACATATAGACAGTTCAGCTTTCCTGACTTTAGACGGCAGTATGTTGTTTATCCATGACTTGCATCACATTAAATTTTTTTAGGTGCTCACCTAAGTGATGTGATCATGTGAGTGTTAGCGTAAGCCTGGGGTTCTCCTAAGACTAATTTGGGAACTAGCACACGCAACTACCCCCAGCCAACATATTTGGGTCGAACATTTCTATTTACATCAGCCTATCACAGAGAGCTGAGGGCAAGGCACTCAGAGCAATTACTTGGTATAGCTTTATTATGGCAACAGGAAACTGGATGGATAATGGTGAACTAAGAAGCACAAAGTGGATACATTATTGGATCAAATGCTGAAAAGAGTGCCAACAGGATCATACATTCTGCAGTCTGAGTCTGATTTCAGGTTATTCAGAGCTAATTCCGAGAGACGAAGACGATAGTAGCTGAGGGACTTATTTCTGATGAAGAAGAAGCAAGCAGCTTTCAAGTTAGGAATCCTTTCTCTTTTAAACTGTCCACAGATTCCTTTATAATTAGCTCCATTGGAGTAAACTGCAAGCCGAGGGCCATTAGCTTCTTTGATGCGTCCTTTGCCCTCAGCAACCCAGGCTGAGTATCTCTTGGCAAGCTGTGTGAGACAGAAATCATCAGGGACCGAGAACTCAAATATTTACTCGACGTGAGCGTAATATTGCCAGAATATATAAGAGCTTCAGCTAATGGATGAATACACATTCTAAATAGTATAAAAAGTCTAGAAATTACCTTGGCACATTGTATTCTGGACATAATTCTGCAACTTTTGCAGCAAAGTCACCGTAGTGAGATATAGCTTCTACACACAAATGCCTTCCAGTGGCAGACTTGTTCTCGTACACCAAAATGTGAGCTAGAGCCACATCCTTCACATGGACAGATCCCATGAAGTAGTCCTGATAAGTTTCAGTGCATCCTAGACAAGCAATAAATCGAGAAAAACAAGGCACGTGATTAAAAGAATATTTAGGAAGAAGAGGAAGGCCATGATGAAGTGAACACGGAACAAGATCAATGATGAAAGAACCAAAGGCCTTGCAAACTGAAACACCCTTTGCCATGAAATCACCCCTTTCCTACTGCAGTCCGAGTTTTCAGTCTTGGCTATGCAGTGAAAGCAGAATGGAGGAACAGGGCCAAATTATATCCCCATGATTCACATGATGGTCGGTCAGTCATCTTCTTTATCAGCATGCAAAATCCAAAGACTACATAACTTTAACAAAAACCAAAGACTACTCTCCACTCACAGACCATCAACACAAGTCACGATAACAGGAGATCTTTTCCTAGATAAAGAAAGAGCTATCCCAAGTTGGACTTTGGGAGGTTGAGATGTATGAAGCCTTACCACGAAGCTCCAAGGAAATGATCACTACAATATTAAAACTTCTCAGCAGCAGAAAACATCATAGGAAATTCGATAAGGGGCACTACAGATAAAAGCTTGCAGGAAACGCCGACATGGTAGCAGACATAGGGCATAACTGCATAAGAAAGACAGAGAAACAAATCGCAAGCAGTAACAATTATTACCTTGAAGAAGGCGGAGTAGCATCAACATGCTTGCATTCAGACTGGGAGGAAGAATAGGCCCCATTACAGTTCCAGGGTTCACCACTACCACCTCCAAAGCATTCTGTTTGGCATACTCCCAAGCTGCTTTTTCCGCCATCGTCTTTGAAAGTGGATACCACACCTAGAACCATGAGATCGAGAACATCTTCGGTTTAGAACAATGACGTTGAAAGCCAAGAAAAATGATACCTTTGTCAGATGAATGTTCATGCATCAGAAGTTAAGACAAAGCATAAAAAAAGTACAACAATTTCGGGGCAAATTATCTCCGTAATAGCAAAATGGCTAAGAAAACCTTCCATTACTTCTTATTTTTAGTGAAGTTGTTGGAAGTCAATACTTCAATACATTTAGGGTTAATCTCGGAAACAACCTCCGAACACCCCCATTAAATGATGATTTACACTCGGTTGTTGTTGATGATTTGGGGCACATTATATTTCCATCAGTCAATTAATCATTCAACCAAAATTCTAAAGAAACCAAAAAATTTAGACATATTGACATCCGATAGACATAATGACAGTAGTAGTGCTAAATTAAATGAAAATGGTGATGGTCTGACCCCATTCTGTTTGCAGTACTCCATATCAGTCCAACAATCCTCCCCCTTGACGACATCAGGAGGCCAAGATGGGCTGGGAACAATGGCCGATATGGAAGAAGTGATGACCACGCGCTTCACTCCGGCCTCCTTGGCTGCTCTCAACACATTGTTGGTTCCCTTCACTGCTGGCTCCAATAATTGTTTCTGCAATAAACATTTCCAATTCTGGATATATAATTAAAAACAAAAGAAAAAGAAAAAGAAAATGTAAGGACCGTACCTCAGGGTCGTGAACTTGATCGACAATGCAAGGAGAAGCCAGGTGGAAAACGCCGACAGTGCCAGCCACGGCGGCTGCAATAGAGTCGTAATTGAGAAGATCAATTTGGAAGAGCTTTAGCCGATGATCAGTGTCAGCTCCTTCCAGGGCTTGTAGGTGCTTTGTTTCCTTGTCATCATCTGGGTGGGCCGTGGGCAGTACAATTTCATTATTGGATTATAAGTATATATGTTAACAATTAAGGGAAAATAATAATGAAAATGGGAGGTAACCCACTAAGCTATACTAACCGAGGTCCTTGAGGGTGGCATGGACAGTGTAGCCACGGTCAAGGAGGAGAGACACTAGCCATGACCCTATGAAGCCGCTGCCTCCGGTCACGCACACCGCTTCCTTCTTTTCGCTTTCAGACGTCATCGTCATTGGATATATCTCGTACGTTCTGTCTAGTGATCACTCACTCACGGTTACGGGTCAGGGTCACTTCATTCAATAGTTAGACTCACCACGTACACCAGTCACTTCACTTGTGTCGTGTACTCGTGTGTGATAGTAATAGTAACATTTTGTACGTAGCTAGCGTAATATCGTGAGTTCGTGACTTGTGATCCCCCGCACACTCTCCAAGTATCCTCCAGCTACGCCTAACAAACCAACACACGCAACTAGCTAGCTAGTCACTGTTACACCGCTTCATCGATGTTCAATACTACTCCATTGAACCTATAAGCAAATTTTAATTCAGTGGAGCGAGTAATAATTACGGAATACTCCACTTGTCTAGAGGCCTCACTATTATGGTAGTGTGCAGTGTACTACTTTAATTTCTAGGCGTGAAACTTAAAACAATGACCATTCTTTCTATGAGAGTAATCATTTGCGTATCGATCAAATAAAGGTTACATGAACATATCATTGTAGAATGTAGAATATACGAGTACAATATAGTACTCCTACCACGTACTCCATTGGTTCTCAAAGAAAAAAAAGTTAATTTGGAGCGAATCCCCCCGATTTTTATTTCTTTTGACAATTTTAGCAGATTGTTTAAAAAAAATAGAGAAATGGAGATGCTTCCAAGTTCCAACTCGGAAAATTGGAGAATTAACAACAAAATTTACATATAGAACACTCCAATGAGAAGCTAGCCCTGAAGATGTGCCTTTTACCACAACAATACACATAGGTGATACTACAGTAACAAATGCAAGGGGAGACCTCCTGCCTTGTGTTGTTACGGAGTATTCTCTGCTCTTAAATGAAACAGAACTCCACATTACTTCATTTCATGAAATAACATTGTGCTCAATATGACGTAGTTAAAAGTGTGTTTTGTTCATCTCAATTGAATCAAAAATTATGAAACTAGAGTGGAAATAATTAAAGATAATAAAAACTACAACTAAGATTGAAAAAGTTAATTGAAAATCACCATTTTGAGCTGTAAACAAAATTGTAGCACAAAAGATAAACAAACACAACTTTGTTATACTAGTTATGATGATCTTTCTATCTTGATGAACACAACTCTATATAAATCCATTTGGTCTTAAAACTTTACAAGAATAATTACTCTCAAAACTGAATTGACGAGTCCGGATCCTCTCCATTTGCATCTTCTCCATTTGTCTTCCATTTGTCATCCTACGGTTGAGATTATGTGGGAAAATAATAGTTGGATTTTTGATAATTTTTAAAACTTTATTTTTTACTTATGTATCAAAGAGCAAATGGAACACAAATGGAGATGATCCAAATTCTGAATAGACTCTTACTATAAAAAAAAAAGACTTATTTTATTCGTACTACATAAATCAAACTAAAAATACTAAAAAAAATTAAACTTTTGGTGGCTTACCATTAGTGTATAAATCACTAATGGCTGCCCTCACTAGAGGCTATGATTTTTTCTCAAGGGAGAAGGGAGAAAAAAGAGTGTGAGTCATGAACTTATACTATACCTTAATGATATACCTTTAAAAAAAAAAAAAGAAGATGTTATAACTTGTCTCTATATTTTAGATTATTATCCACTCAAAAAAAAAAGAAGAGGCCTATGGGCACCTTATCTTGCACACTTGTATCATATGAGTTGTTTTTACTTTTGTATATGAAAAACTATTTTTTTTTTTCTTGACAAAAATATGAAAAATAGATATTAGAAGAAGTGGAATGTATGTTAAGGAGTAAAAAAAAACCTTTTTCTAATAATCTCCAATTGAAATATGTTATTCTTCATGTCGATATAGTCATTATCGGCCTGTAATAGTAGCTTTTCTTCTATTATTTTAGTGTTCTTTATTCTGTTTGAATAAATTATCCTCCCTTTTAAGGAGTTTAATGTTTCTCTTAGTGAAATCTTTATTTCGCTTATGGTGCGATTAGTAGGTTTAATTTGGGGTTACTATGTATAAAAGATTATGACGATTAACATAAAGTTTATTATAATATTAGTGATCAAGATCTTTACCTCCTTAAAAGATGCCTAATTATGGATTGGTGTCAGTTGGGAGTCGCACTTTAATATTTTAATCAATTGCTTTGTTGATAAATTTTCGTACAAATATAGTTAATTTAGTATGTTATAGGGCATTTTTCGACACAATAGATGACATATGGCTATCGTATAAAAAAACTCACTTGCTATCCTTTTTGTTATTTTTTTTAAAATGTTGTTCTCTAACAATTTTTTGTTGAAAGGTTCTCAAAAGAAAAAAAGAAGAAGTTGAAAGGATAACCCCTCAAAAAAAAGTAGAAAGGATAATACTTGGCCCATAAGGTCATAATATGGCGAAGCCCAATAGCAGTAAAGTCCGAGGCGATCAACAGCAGCCCAAGTCTGAAATCATGAACCCTGCCCTTGCCAATGCCAGGGCATATAAAGAGCTTGCAAATAACATTTCAGTAGCAGTAGCTCTCTAGGGTTTAGAGAAAACTTGACTGTGTTTTCTGCCATTTCGCCAGCAGCAGCAACCGTAGCCACTCTACACCGCTCCTTCCAATCATGGTACTCCTCTCTCTCTCTCTTTCTCTGTGATGGCATTCTTTCTTTCTGTTTAATGTTGAGTCCTTTCCTCATTTTTATGAATGTGTCTGTCTTGTGAGAACTGAAACATCGAGATGCACTTGTTTTACTGTGATCTGAAACTGGGTTGTTATTATATTCTTTAAACCGGTAATAATTTCATTTGGGTAGACATTATTTTCGCCTTTTCTGTAATGGGATATGTTTTTTTAGTTTTTGGCCACTTAATGTGATGTGGGTTATTCATCTAATTTACTTTAGGTATAATAATCTGAAAATATCGAACCTTTTTTTTTAAATCTTTTGCAGATTAAATAGTTGTTCAAATACATCTTTCCTCATTTGATTGTAACAAGTGTCTGCAAATGATTTAATAAAATGATAATCTGTGTTGACAGGCGAGAGGTTTGAAGAAGCACTTGAAGAGGCTCAATGCACCCAAGCATTGGATGCTTGACAAACTTGGCGGAGCTTTCGTAAGTCTGCGTTGTTCTTCATTTGTGTTGTATGGATGTTGTATGTTGTTATATCTGTTTGCCTGAGACATTGTGTTTATGTGTGTATATATAGGCCCCCAAGCCATCATCTGGCCCACACAAAGCAAGGGAGTGCTTGCCCCTTGTCTTGATTCTGCGTAACAGGTTGAAGTATGCCCTGGTTTACCGTGAAGTCATTGCTATTCTGATGCAACGCCATGTCTTGGTTGATGGCAAGGTCAGGACTGACAAGACTTATCCTGCTGGTTTCATGGGTATGTCACTTTACTTGGTTTACCCGAATTTTCCTTAGTGATTGGTTTCTTCTGTAGCATAGATTTTGGATCCTTTGAGAATTGGCCATGTGTTTGATATTGCTTTGTAGTTGTGGTTTGACTTATTCTGGTAAATCAATCTGTTTTCGTTGCTTGGTTTCGTTGTTAGGTGAATGGAATTTGCTCGACTGATTTGTTTGGTTGCTTGTGTAATTGTGTGAAATGCTTTGTAATTTGACATTGTCCTTGATTTACAGATGTCATTTCCATTCCTAAGACCAACGAAAACTTCCGTCTTCTGTATGATGTCAAGGGTCGCTTCAGGCTTCACTCCCTCAGGGATGAGGAAGCAAAGGTTTGCATCTCTGGCCTATTCCTGAATTGATGTTATCAATGAGTTTTCACTGATTTTTAGTTTTAGTATTACTAATTACTAACTTGATTGCTTTGCTGTGCAGTTCAAGCTTTGCAAGGTCCGCAATGTGCAGTTTGGCAACAAGGGTATTCCTTACCTGAACACCTATGATGGTAGGACCATTCGCTACCCTGACCCCCTCATCAAGGCCAACGACACCATCAAGCTTGACCTCGAGGAGAACAAAATTGTTGATTTCATCAAGTTCGATGTCGGTAATGTTGTTATGGTCACTGGTGGACGTAACAGAGGGCGTGTTGGAGTGATCAAGAACAGGGAAAAGCATAAGGGAAGCTTCGAGACCATCCACATCCAGGACTCACAAGGCCATGAATTCGCTACTCGTATGGGTAATGTGTTCATCATCGGCAACGGTACAAAGCCATGGGTATCTCTTCCCAAGGGCAAGGGTATTAAGCTAACTGTCATTGAGGAGGCAAGGAAGAGACAGTCTGAGAAGACCAACGCTACTGCTTAATCTGTTAATCATCACTTCTTATAAACTATGAACTGCTTGCTTTTTAGCATTAGAGAGAGTTTCAGTCTGTACTTTTGAAGGATTTGTAGTTTGATGACCTTTTTATTTATTTTTGTTTCTTTTTCAAGCTATGGTAGTGAATGAATATTTCAAGCTCGCTCATTAGAGTTTGCTGCAATTTTGTGTGGTGTTGGGCTGTTGCCTGTTGAGTACAACCTTGCTAATGCAGACAATCCTTTAAATACCCCATATGTGCAAACAGCGAACTATGCTTCTTTTGTGGCTAGCACATGATTTTTTTACTTGCTGCTTTTCGTTTATTCTGTATAATGGACTCCTTCTGAACAAGTGACCTAATACTCCAAGATCTATGAAAAGCACCAACATTTTACTAATTTACTGTAACCTTTCCGGACTTGATGGCAGAAAGAAAGGATTGAATACTACCACTGGAAAACAAAAGTATCCGACCAAAGTCCTACATCCACAATCTAATTTAAAGACACAAAACGCAGAGGGAGAGAGAGAGTAATAGACAAACTAAACACTAAACTAAACACTGGACACTAGACAAGGCTCATTAACTGTGAGCATTTCAATGGCACCTCCAAAACATGCTAAAAACTATCTGGCTCTAACACTAGTGACAACAGTGCTAGCCATATCACACATAGTGGTAACAGCAGGTGGCACATCAATAGGAGTGAACTGGGGCAGGAACGCATCGCACCCACTGCCAGCAAGGAAGGTGGTTGAGCTACTAAAGGCCAACAATGTGGGCAAAGTCCGGCTCTACGACTCGGACCCATCAGCTCTTGAGGCTCTGTCGGGCTCTAAGATCGAGGTCATTGTCGGCATCCCAAATTCTCTTCTACCCTCACTTAACTCCTCCTTGAAGGCTGCTCGTAGCTGGGTTCATGATAATCTCACTCGCTACTTCGATAATAATGCTGCTGCCTCCAAAGTTCACATTCGGTACCTTTTCAGCTCTACCTTTATTTATCCTATTCAGTAGTTACAATAATTTTGTTTCTCTGGGGTTCAATATGTGAACTTTGACTCATGAGTTTGTCTAGCTTGCTGCGGGTTGTTGTATTGCAATCAATGTGTATGTGTGAATACAAAATTGGGACCAAGTATGGTCAGATGAGCTTAATGGATGTTGAGATCAAGTGATATTTTCGATGCTTCTTGTTTGGCATTTCGATTATCAAAGTTAAATGCTTTTGGCTTCTAGTATCATTGTCTTGGAGGGTGAGTTGTAGAACTAGATAAACTTGACATACCTTGTCCAGTGTATCGCATATCCTAAGCTGAACTAGTGAACAACTACAAGTTGCAATCTTTGTTTGCTTAGAATGTATTAAGAAGTTAAGAATAGTGGCCATGAAACAAAAATGAGTGCTGAATCATAGTTGCAGGGCTTTAATTCTTAATATGGTAGGAGAATTCTGGAATCAAAATTCTGCAGCTTGAGCTAAGGTTTTTTTTATTTACTCAATAGGGATGGACTGGTTAGTGATTTAGTGCTCTAGCAATCGGAATGATGGAACTTGAGTGCCACACATGTCCCAGTCTCCCAGTTTGTTTAGTTTACAAAAGAATTAATTTTGAAGTTGGCATTAGCTGGGTTGAAAGGGATTTTTTTCGTTGAAGTCTCTACTATCACAATCAGCCTTCGATTCTTCGTTGATTATCGTAGGGAGGGCGCTCAGCAGTGGGAATCTGCTCATAGTTCAGCTGTGAGCTATTTCAGTGTTCTTTATTGAGGGCATTTAAAGTTGGTAGAGTTTCAGCTTCTTAGGACGCTGCTAATTGAGTTATACCTGCTTGGGAGTCTAAAATGCCGTGTGGAAGATGTAACAGCATCCTACAAACATTCCCCTATGTGCTGACCTAGACTCTTGAAGTCTCCTGTTCATTTAACTAGCGGTGTGGCAGTCTTTCTTGAATCATACTTGGTTATAGCAACAGAGGTGAACCGTCTGCGACTAAATTTTATGTTGAACTGCTCTACGCACTTCACCACTCGCTTCTCTTTCTTTCTACTTGAGAAGCTGGCAGCTTGCCATAATGGAATTTGTGTTGTGTGATCTGTATGCTTGCAGACTGTTACCATCCTTCCGCTACTGCTTTCCTTTTCTTCACTGTTCTGTTGCACTTGGCCAGCTGTAGCTTTGGTTTACAACTTAATCGAAACTGGCAGGTATGTTGCTGTTGGTGACGAGCCGTTTCTGCAAGTTTACGGAGGCAAGTATACGCCTTTTGTCGTTGGAGCTGCTACTAACATTCAAGCAGCACTGGAGAAGGCGAGCATATCTGACCAGGTAAAGGTGGTCGTTCCTTGCAGTTTTGATTCCTATCAGGCAGATTCTGGCTTAGTGGCTAAAGGGCATTTTAGGCCTGATCTAAACAAGACCATGGCCCAGCTGCTAACATTTCTCAGCCTACATAATTCACCTTTCTTAGCTAGCATATCACCGTTCCATCTTCTCCAACAGAACAAAAACATCACCCTTTCTTTTTCTCTGTTCAAAGGAACTTCCCGCCCTCACAAAGGCACCCAAAAACAATACAACAATGTTTTTGACTTAAGCTATGGCACCCTAGTCAGTGCATTATCTGGTGCCAGGTTTCCGCAAATGGAAATCATTGTTAGCCAGATTGGTTGGCCCACTGATGGAGCACCGCATGCTAATTCCTCCACTGCTGAAGTATTCATGAAAGGCTTATTGAGCCATCTCCGTGGAAAGTCAGGGACTCCTGCGAGGCCTCATGACCTACCTAAAGAAGCATATGTTTTAAGCCTCCTAGACGAGGATAAGAGAAACATTAGTTATGGTGGTTTCGAAAGACACTGGGGCATCTTTACTTTTGATGGGCAAGCCAAATACCACATTGACCTGAGAGAGAACTCCAGAAGCCTCGTGAACGCCCAGAATGTGGAATACCTTGCAGGCAAATGGTGTGTTGTCAACAACAATAAAGATCTGAGTAACGTCTCTGCAAATGCCTTGGAAGCGTGTTCTACTGCAGACTGCAGTGCTTTGTCTCCTGGTGGCTCATGTTACAATCTTAGTTGGCCAGGAAACATATCTTACGCTTTTAATAGTTTTTACCAGCAGCAAGATCAAAGCCCTGATAGCTGTGACTTTGGTGGGTTAGGTTTGGTTACTATTGTGGATCCATCTGTGGATAATTGTAGGTTTTTGATTCAACTCCGAACTTCTATTGGAGCTTATAACCTTGTACCATCATCCATGTATTTGATTCTTTGGTTATCGGCTGTACTTCTTGTAGTAGTATGATAAAGCCACTCTTAAGTATGAGGATTGGTGTTTGAGCAGAAAATTTTCTTAGCTACGTGCCTATATATGTCTACTATGTAGCTGCTTCTTCTCGCAATATTTTGGATTAATTGTTAAGGTGTCTATTTGCTAGGGTATAGATCAATAGATGTGCTGTAATTTGCAATCTTTATCTACTTCATAACTTCGCCCTCTGTGCCTACTAATTGATTGCTGGTTCAAAAAAGAGCACTTATCATTACCATTGGTGAAACTAACAAACACCTGGTTTGGACAACTTACTTCACCGTAGTCTGTAGTCTGTAGAGATGTTCATACGTGCCAATGTAGCTTCAAAGTCACATACGGTTAGGAGTTGGGACAATGAGAGGGTCTCACTCTCGCTCTCACACCCTCACCCTTGGTTCCTTTTTTTTCTTTTTTATATGGAACACCAACACCCTTAGACTTGTTCTTTATAATTTAACTCTTAATTTACGAATAAAGAAGTTTTGATCCCGATATCAATTTATAATTATTAGAATAGAAAAATTCGTGTAAACTCATTTTATAGACGAGACTGGATAATATGAGTCATTATATAGTAGTCGAAGTTTCATTAATATCCAATCTCATGTATGAGAAATTGGTTCACCCAATTTTTTGTGTTATCAAAAATCGGCGGAAATGTCTCAGTGTCTCGCAAATACAGTTTCATAAACTTACATTATTAATATAGTTTTAATAATTGATTGAGTAAAAAAAAAAAATACAAAATTCAATTATTATAGTTTTGTAATTGATTTTTATATTTATTTTACCCCAAAAAAAAAGAATATAAAACATTTGACCCCTAGGCTTGGTCCGTCAAACAAAACTAACGGAGTATATAAATTCTGTTTCCTATCTCACTCTCTCTCATTCTACAACACTCCACTCTCTCTCCTCTCTTTTCTTTTCTCTTTCTAAACAAAAACAAAACCAAAACCAAAACCCTAGATCTCACGAACGATGTACGGCGGCGGCGGAGACGATTCTGCTCCTCCTCCTCCTTCCGGAGGATATGGAGGAGGATACGGAGGGGGATACGGCTCTGGGTATGGAGGTAGCGAAGGCGGCGGATACGCAGGTGGAGGTGGTAGAGGTGGTGATGGGTATGGTGGAGGAAACCGTGGCGGAGGAGGTGGTTATGGAAGCGGCGGTGGGGGTGGAGGATATGGTGGTAATTCCGACAATCGAGGTACTTATCATTTTTCCTCTCTCTGGGGTTGATTGTTAATTGATTTGATATTTTGATTGAAAGGTTTCTGAATTCGTTCGGTTTTTAAATTGTTGTGTGTAGGTGGTGGTTATCAAGGAGGTGGCCGCGGAGGAGGAGGACGAGGAGACAGAGGTGGTGGTGGTGGTGGGGGACGAGGTGGTAGCGGCCGAGATGGGGACTGGCGTTGCCCTAATCCTGGGTATGATATCATTTGTAGACGACATCTTTCTTATTTGTCATACTGATAATAACTTAACTTGTGATGTTGAATCTTTGTTAGTTATTTTCCTTCTTTCAAAATTGTATCATATTGGTTGTGTTTCTTTAGGGCATGCTATTTTTTACTTAAATTGACACACACTTACTTATTAAAACCCTATTGACAATATTTGGCTCTACTAGGGTCAGACCTTTCTAATGGTTTACAAAGAATTACAGTATAAATGGATATCGGTGTCACAACTTTATGATAGACTAAAACTGTACTGAAGTGAAAATAAGTGTTTAGAAGTTGTTATATTATGAAAAGTTGGAGTTACCTGAATAATTAATTGAGACCTATGCACTCTCCTTGATGTAGTTGTGGGAACGTGAACTTTGCTAGAAGAAATGTCTGTAACAAATGTCAAACACCAGCTCCTGCTGGTGAAGGTGCTGCTGGTGGTGATCGCGGTGGAAGTGGAGGAGGAGGATACAATCGAGGGGGAGGCGATGGAGGATATGGTGGTGATAGAGGTGGTGGTAGGGGCAGGGATAGCAATTATGATGGTGGAAGGAGTAGAGGAGGTAGTAGAGGTGGTTCTTATGGGGATGACCAGGGTAGAGATGATGGTCGCTATGGCCAGGCTCAAGCTGCGCCTTATGGCGGAGCTGGTGACAGCTACCCTCCACCACAGTCGGCTTATGCTGCTAACCCATACGGGAATGATTCTGCTGTTCCTCCACCAGCAAGTTATACTGGTGGTGGGTCACTTCCACCATCTTATGGTGCTCCTCCCTCTGGAGGAGGTTATGGTGGTGATAACTCTGGAAATTATCGTGGAGGTGGTGGACGTGATGGTCCGCCTCGTGGATATGGTGGTGGTGGTGGTGGAGGCCCTCGTCAGTCAAGTGGTGGTGGCTATGGGGGAGGCGGTGGCGGTGCTCCAGCAGGTTCCGACTCCTCCGCGAAGGTGAAGCAGTGTGATGAGAGCTGTGGCGATACATGTGATAATGCCAGGATTTATATCTCCAACCTACCGCCTGATGTGACTATTGAAGAAATCAGAGAACTTTTTGGAAGCATTGGAACAGTAATACTCCCTTCTTGTTTCTTCCTCCCCCCTTTCCCTCAAAACCTTTTTTTTGATTGTTTGATGGTGTTATCGTTTGGTTTGGTTTATCTGTTACCTATCATCAATTTGATGTGTATTTGTAACTCTTTCTCTTTATTTGTTCTGGTAAGAGGTTTCTGAAATTCGTGTTTGTTAGGAAGGTTAGTTTGTGCTGATTCTTTCGTTGGTTTCTGTTAATTTCTGGAAACTTGCTCATTTATCTATTTGGAGTTTGGACCTCTCCTAAGCAGTTGTATTTATTTGTGTGAGCGTGCCTGTCTTTTGGGGTCTGTGTATGTGTGTCTGGTGTGAATCCCATGTAGGCTATGTTAGTGTTGGTTTGTAGTTTAATTTACTTAGTGCTATTTGTGGTTCATCATTGTGTGTCAATTTTCTGCTTTATGACTCCAGGTCGGTTAATTGAGAAGAGTGACCGTGTCTCCTTGCTTAGATGGAGTTCCTTTGACTA
>ONZK01002868.1:1411-23140 GCA_900322385.1 Pharnaceum exiguum | reverse complement strand
TGGTGTGTAGGGAGTTTCAGTTGGGGGTGAAGGAGTTGGAGGTTTAGGAGCCGGTATTGAAGGTGTTGGTGTCGGTGGTGTGTAGGGAGCTTCAGTTGGGGGTGAAGGGGTAGGGGGCTTAGGAGCTGGCGTTGAAGGGGTTGGTGGTGTATATGGAGTTTCAGTTGGGGGTGAAGGGGTTGGAGGCTTAGGAGCAGGTGTAGAAGGGACTGATGGAGTTGGCGGTGTTGGAGAAGGTGAATAGGGAGGTACCATGGGTGGTGAAGTAGGGACTGATGGAGTAGGAGTATAATCCTCTTCAGGTGGTGCCGGCCCACAAATAGGCTTGCAGGAACGACATTCTACATGACAACCATCAGAACAAAACTTAGGACACACATGTACTAAATTATGGCATTCCTTGTACGCCGGGTTATTGCAAGTAGCCGTGCTCTGTGCAGGATTTTTTGCAATCCCTGGAGGGGTTGCCTCTACAATGGCCAACAGCATGATAATGCACCCAAGAAAAAGCATCTTGGGTTGAGCCATTTTTCTGAACTTCTAATTTTCTATCAGATCAAATATGTTTCTTAATGAGGTTTTACAATGTGGAAACTTTGAGACTGTTTACTGATGATGAGACCCGCAGCTCTATTTATAGGTCCAATTTTGATGCACGAAGAGAAACGTTTTAGAAGTCAGTTGCTACTGTGACTTGCTTACCTAAGATGTCGGATCATAGAGTCAAAATCAAGTGAATATTCCTCGGCAAGTCAGCCTTCACATGTCTAATTAACATGGAAGCAAGGCACTTAAATATTCAGGTTTCATTAGGAGATTCTTGACTGCAAACACATCTTATATTTTAAGTATACCTGTCTCGAAGTCAACTGCAATACTATACTGCAAAGAGAGGAGCTCACTAGATTGATTGCTAACTTGGTCCTGCCATGATACTTTTTGACTTGGCATTACTTTGATATTAAGAGGAATAGTGAGCACTTTTCCTCATGCAGGCACCACTTAGTTTAATGCTAGTCATAACTAGGAATAACTCAATATTAAGTTATTAAAATGTTGCTTGCTGATGAAATTAGCACAGAAAGTCACTTTGCTTCTTTTGATGGGGATTCATATCCAGACAGATTCGTACTTTCATTTGTTGGGGGACTAGGGGCTAATGGATGTGTTGAGAATGAAGCCACTACGGCTAAGCAAAGGAGTCAATGACCTTTACAGCTATCAGTTATGTATATAGTTGGCGATTCTCTTCCTAGCGGAGTCATTTGTAATCAAAATGTAGTGAACCCTACGATGAGTGTAAACATAGCCACTTAGTGAACAATAGCCCAGGTTCAGAGTTGCGGACCTAGTATTTTTTGTCCCCCGTCAACTGAAAATTTGAACTTCTGATTAGTAAAAGAAACCCTCACAGGAGTCACAGGGTCCTAAGATAAACAAGTACGTAGCCCAAAGTTGCGCTCTCTTCCTGCTCTTGACAAGATCAACCAGGAAGTTGGTGTGCACATACACTGATCTAAGTTAACCTGACTAGAAGTTCAAAGAAAGGCTAAGATACACAGATACACAGGGCTAGTCTTTTGTATAAACAATACTGAGAAACATTAGTCGATGGAGATGCCTGAATTTTGCGCAACATCTTGCAATAACGAAGAAATGCATTCAAAATAGGCTGTGGTAATTCAACATATGATAGCTTTATTAGGAACCAATATCAGGTGTTCAAATGAGTATACACAACCCAACAATTCTCATTATTAAACGCCTTTGAGAAACACTACCTAAATCCAAAGGCATACAAGGTGCATCAACGCTTGCAAGCAAGGCAACAACTCAAGAAGTCTGAGGCATAGGCCGAGAATCTAAAACCTTCCTACAACCCCTAGTCGGCTAGTCATATGGCATATATGTATCATACATTTTGACTCTTGTAGATTGTCTCTTCTACAGATTTATAGCAATCAACCGAGACAAGTGAATACTATATCTTGAAACCTCTGCATACTGCATATTACCTCGCCCATCTCCTTCAGCAGAACTATCTTCATTTTATAACTAAAATGTATAACATACAGTAGTCAGTAGCTAAAATTAAATATGAGCCCTCGGCATAAGGACCAGAACTGGAGAGAGGATGGTAACACAACAACATGGATTATTATGATGGTAGCACACATTAACACAATGAAACTGCTAACAGAGAGCTACTGCAGAAAGTAAACTGAACAGAAACAAAGATCTTTTGACTCTTGATTTAATAAAATTCTTTATCTTTATCTTTTTTGGAGGGGAGGGAACGTAAATGGAAATTGCAGGGGGCTTCCTAGCCATTCAAGTTCACTGCTTTATACTAATATACTCGCATATTATTATTTATTTATGATGGGATATACTCATATATGTTTTTTTTTTGTCAGCTGGGTACTTTGTATGTTATGAACAACTTACCTAGCGGTCTCATTTTATAAGAATGCATCTTATTGGGCATCCCTCGGCCCCAACTAGCCGTAGGGGCAAGCAATGGACATCATATATTCCTGCAGGGACATCATCCAGCTTCAAAGCCTCCACGAGTATAATTTCCTGCATCATCAAACAAAAATGATGGCTATGCAAAAACAAAACTGACACACACAATATTACTATTGAAAAAGGGAAAAGGGAAAAGGGAAAAAAGAAAAAAAAGAACAACAACCATAAAGCAATACTTCAAAAATACATTATCACGAAGATTTCTGATATTTGAAAATAAAAGCAAGTTTGGTTACCTTCAAATTCTGTTAACATAATTCTAAGTAGTCCAAACTCCACAACAGAACAACAAATTCAATGATTTCATTATAGCAGTTACATGGGAACACATCGAGATATCCAACATACATGGTTCTTTGCACATTTAAATACTGATACATAAATACTGAAAAGAAGATCACTTTAGCAGTTTGGATAAGTTAAAGCACTTACACGGCTCTTAAGGAAAACAAGATGAGCAGGGGCAAGATGCGCATACGCTGCAGCAGATAAGTAGTCAATACCTACAACGCAGAAGGCAGCCGAAAATCATGGACTTGAAATGACATTTCACACAACAGGAGACATAGTTTCCATGAGCATCTCAGTGAAATGAACTAATCTAAAAGTACAGAATTAAACCCAATGATGAATTTACAGTAGGCAACGAATTTGTATCAAAATCCAACATGTCAGCTAATTCACAAATAGATCATTGAGATACATAGAAAGCAGCATAAGGAAAAAGAAGTATAATAATTTTCTACAAGATTTTAGCAAACCAGGTACCTAGTATGTGACACTGTGACAGTCACAGCAGCCTGAGTCTGCTGTCACCAGATTGTAGAGAGAAAAATGGTCATAATACACAAAAACACAGCAAATACAGCTACGATCCAAATGATCATATCTATTTATTTTCACACGAATAAGATCCACACAAATAACTATGTCCCAGAGTACCACAAAAAGAAGAAAGCGCAGCAAATAAATACAGGAAAAAATATTTCAAGACAAAAAAGTTACCGACAAGCTTGATGTCTGTATTATCCAAGAGCCATTGGGCCCCGTCCTCCATGAATCCTACATAGCTTGTATCAAACTCCTTCTTGAACATAAGTTTCCTGAAATGCAGAGGATTTCCATAATTACTCACAATAACATTCAGGACAAGATAATACTGCATGGACGAGGTACAAAAAATGGAACCATTATGCCATTATTGACATGACATGAGGATTTTGACATGAAGCAGTAAGCACACAAAGCAAATTATGACAGCCAAAAGGGATAGCTATATGAACATCTATTTCCGTTTTAATCAGAAACCAAAGAGTTGCATCCTTAGGATGATCATGTTAGTTCAATCAAGGTTCATAGAGCTGAACTGTTTAAGAAATGGCTTCCACATCTCCACCATTAAAGATGCTAGCTACAGCAGCCGATACTCTTATCAACTGGGTAGACTATGGCAGTGGCTCTCCAGCAAACTCCTCCTGGATGTAATTAAGACTTCCCTCCCACTAACTGGCAATGAGCCAAACTATTAATTTGGCAATCTAGGGAATGTGATCCTCTACTTACTCTTGCATATTGTTATACAGTAAGAGGTAAATTAATACATCACATAGCTGCCAGAGTCCAAGCCTCTAGGTGACGGCCCTAAAATGACATCCTGAATCTCAAGCAGCATTTACCCGAAAGTGCTGATTCCAGATGATAGCTCCTTTCATAAATCTGGAGGTTTCTTCTATATTGAGGCAAAAAAAAAGGGGGTGTACATTGGTCCAGCATCTGCTCTTCTATCTTCCATGCAATGCCTTGCGCAGCTATCAAAGCGGGGAACTGGTCCAAATTGAGCGGACCAGCAGGCCGTAGTTTTCAGAGGTGCATCAAGCCATTGAGGACCGGATCATAATTTGACCGGACAGAATGGAATAATGGACCAATACTATGTTTGAATCTTTCTTGAAACGTAATCTAAAAAGGATAGCCATATTCTAGTAATGCTATTTAAAACACCAATTTGATCACTAATATATAATAGAATTACGTGCCACTAGATTCAATTATAGTAGTAGATTAATTAGCTTAACTGAAAACATTTTTTCCATCAAAAAGAAAACTGAATTCATTTTTTGTTCTAGTGAAATAACCTGAGTCGTGGTTCTTTAGTAAACTATCGTCCATCGCCAATGAAGTTGAAAGAATTATACTATATTTAAGCTTTACATGACTATGGACTAAATTCATTCGATTATCATTAAGTACAAAAACTTGGCGTTATTCTTATTAATATACACCACCGAAAATCAAGCCATCAGAACAGCAAGACAGTCAGTTTACCTGTCTGTGTTCAGAGTTCGGAAAAGCACACGACGTACCCCTTTGGGAATGTGCAGGGACCTCATCACATCCGCTGCCAGAAGAATATGTAGTGCAAATTTTTGTCAGAGGTTGTTTTACATTGAGCGAAAGCAACTATACAATAAAAGATGTACTGAACAACTTTAAGCAAATACATAGACTCTACATGTTGTTTAACTATGACTTGAAGCTCTTAGCTGTGCCTACGTCAAAGTACATTTTTGGGGGGATGGGAAGATACTAAGGCAAGAAAGGAAGTTGAGGGCTAGGCTTCTTACTTGCACACTTAACATCTTCCAATGTAAATGTAACATCTTAATCATTAACAGTAGAGTTCGACATTGACAGGACATGGTAACCACCTAGGTCTAAACTGATCCCTCCTGATAGCATCTTTGTAAGACTATAATTAGCCAACCAGAAACCCCTCGAAACAGTCACCCCACTACAACTCTATGTGCTTAATTTCCAACGAAAGCTATAAGAGAACATTTCAGCACAGAGTATGCATACTCATAAGATAATATGGTGTGGACATGCGATATACAGACTCCAAAACAGTGATAGTATAAGATGGATACTGCAGAAAAGTGATCAAAACTAGAATAGAACCTTTATAAAAACCATTATATTGTACTCAGATCAGTGTGAAGTGGAAAATCACATGAAAAAAGAGAGATTTTTCTCAAGTAACCCTTTCAGAAATACGCTATTACCTGTGATGTTACTATCTCTGGGTACATCAACCAAAAGTGCAGGACCTGTTATCATGAATACCAAGGATACAATAAATTATCAGCAGTTCAGCACTCTATAATCACCATTGCTATATTTCGAAACTTTACAAGCAGGTAAGATTAATGCTTATTCAATACTAAAATGATCAACAAGTCTAATAATAGCTCAAAATCAAACAGAAAAGAGACAATAACTCCTGTTGAAACCCATATGCTTGATTCCAGAAATAATCACTACCCAGTATCAGCCGATCACAACACTCCCCAGTCAACTATTACATTTAACTCAAGAAGGACAACTTCAAACCCACTTCCTGATTACCAAAAATAAATCAAAATGGAAAATTGGCAGCCCAAAGATAAGATTTTTACCATCAATCCCAAAGATAGTCACTACCCTGTAATCAGTTTCCAATAATGAACAGAAAACCAACCCATTTTTTACACCAATTTTTACCACCAGAACATCAAGGCCATCAGCATATCAACATATAACACAATACTCATATACTCATATACTCATAATAGTAACAGGAACTATCACCACCTAGCACCTACTAACAAATTTCAAAATTAAACACCACACAACAAAAGGATTACATTTTCAGCGAGTATTTCCCATAAAGACCATCAAGGTTCAGTAGCATCAAATTGTACTTGCACAAATGATCACTACCCAAGTACCCAGTACCAACTAACAAATAAGAAAAATTAAACAAAAGGGCAGCTAAAAGATTACATTTTTGGTTAGTTCTCACCATGAAGACCGTCCAGGCAAGCAGCAGAATAAAATTAAAAGAAAAAACTTGCACAATTTCTCTAATTAAGTACTTCTAATGATCCATGACTAATATGCTAACACAAACAAAAGAGCAGCTAAAAGATCAGATTTTTAGCCTACCCACAAGCTAATTTACAAAATTAACCAAAAGGGCAGCTAAAAGATCAAATTTTTACCCTAACCACAAACTAATTCACAAAATTATACAAAAGGGCAACAAAAAGATCACATTTTTACCCTACCCACAAGCTAATTTACAAAGCTAAACAAAAGAGTAACAAAAAGTGATTAAAAATATACCATTAAGGACATCAAGGTCAAGAGTATCAACATCAAACCCAGCATAAAAGTACTCATCATAGAAATGACCAGGAGCATCAACATGGGTCCCAGTATGAGTAGGCATTTTGAACTCAGAGTTATTAGCTAAAGACCCATTTTTGATACTCGATTTTAGCCAAACAAACTCTCCTAAGCCATCATCTGAGTCAAACGTTGGCATGTTTGGGTTGTATCTGTGTGTTATGTCGATGATACGACCGTTGTTGCCGTGTGTTTCTCTTCTTTGGGGTTCGAGGGATATGCCACATGTTTGGTCTCCGTAGGGTGGTGGGTATGCTTCAGAAGTGGCTGTTGTTGTTGTTGTTGTGATGATGAGGAGAGTCAAGAGGGCTAAGATGTGTGTCATGGTAGACTTTTTGTAAGAGTGTGAGGACTGTGAGAGGAGAGAGAGTGGAGTGGTGACTGGTGAGTGACACTCGGTGATAGTTGACTGTAAGAATTGCTTTAAGACCGCCACAAATGAATGGTTTTTCAGTGAGCGGACCGTTTGACGCTCAAAGCCCAAAGTTTTGAGGATTGGACCAGTCATTTTCAGTACGTGCAACAAGCCCAAATAATAGATTAATCCAAATTACATTCAGGTTTTACAATGGAAGATGATGAGTAGTTGAGCATACATATTGCAAGTCGTGCAATCATACACCTCCAATTCTTAGGTACATCCGTTGTATACTTACACTACGTGAAATTATGACTAGTTTTATGATGCATTAATCACCTTTATGATGCATTAATCAGTACTTTTATTAGGGTTATAATTTCATCCGGTATACGTGTATATCCGGTGTACCAAAGACTTGGCGTTGGCGTTTCTGCATCATATATGCATTTGGTTGATAAACAGCAATTAATGTTGTTCTATTCCGAACATCCAATAGCGTGCGAATGAAATTAAAGGAGAAACAAGTATACGGAAACAAACTTATATCCTCGGCATTTCAATCATGGTGAACAGTGTTAGAGCTCATTTATTTACAGTTGTTAATTATAGGTGTCGTCTTCTAAGTGCAATTATTTATCTGCAATTATCATCATTGTGGATAAGTATAGCCAGTAGAATCAGGTTTGCTTGGTCCAATGGTATTCGTTTCTGGTGTCCACAGTACACTGTAGACCGGGGATTTGGGAGGAGTATAATTTCCCCCCTCCCCTCCTCCAAATGTTCAGGTTGTCCAAAAAAGTTTACCGTTAACTCGCGCTTTTGATCTTGAGATTGATTGAAATTGAAGTCGTGTTGGCTTTACTCTTTTAATTAAATTGGTATATTATTATTTTGATGAAAGACAAAAGTATTACATGTGTTAAATAGATTATTTGTTAAATGGAATATTATATTGTTATATATTATTTAACTTTGTTTGGCAAGCCTTACACTTTATATGGCAGGAGTTATTCTTTGTCAATCAATATATGGAATCAGGAAAATGTCGTTGAACCAAATCAAGGAGAGATTTGATCAAATCATGATTGACCATATTTGAGGAACCTTCAACAAAATTCCAGCACATGACAAATAAAGAGCAACGGCTAGTTATACTACTGGTCTTATAAATTGGAACGCCTATGCTCGTACAATAGCACAAAAGCAGACAGTAGCACTTCAACTTTTAACATATCATATACAACTACACAAGGTTCCTCAAAATATAAGCTTGCACTTTGTTTCTCAACTTTCATCCTCCAACTACAAGTGCTCTGTGTACGTCGACACAAGCTATCCACTTTTAGTATCACACAAACTTGGAGATGAAGCACCGAAGAGGAGATCAAGAGGCCGCACATTGACAATTTCAATAACTCTCTACTCTTGATCTTATGTTCCATTATTGTTCTTTATACCCATCATACTATTGTTTATTGTATTCTAATTATTAATAGTTGGGATTGATTATTACAGGGTAGATCAAGAGGTTGACTCTAGTGTATCCGGACACTAAGGAAGTGTTGCGGTTGTAATCGATCACTATTAATAAAAGAGTGTTTAAAAATCCGAGGGGATAGGCCCCGAGGGACTGGACGTAGACTTGGCTGAACCAGTATAAATTGTTGTGTTTTGTCCCATTTTTAGCTTCCGCATATTTACTTTTATTTTACTTAATTGCATTGTTTATATTAGTGCCACACGGGCCAACAAGTCGATCTAGGACGGAAGATTGAAGATACCTACTCCGTAGTCCATATGTATGACCTCTATCCTTAGCTATGCATGGCCTCCCCACTTTACAAAGATCCATCATCCATGTCTGCATATCTAGTGGACCGAACTAGATAAAAAGAGAAAATAGTGTTCTTTTCTTTTTTGACAGAGAATATTGTGGGTTGGTTGTCAATCTTTTGAACTTTTGATACCTCAAGGGCTCAAGGAGGACCCAGCTAGCTCTTGCATATGCACCTCTCTCGCATTTCCACACCCATAATAGGAGTATTATGCAGTAAACTAATCTATTGCTAAGCTTCACCTAATTAAATAATGTGTTCAGTTGATCACTTAGCTTGCCAGTTGCCACACAGCCAATCTCCAACTAATAAGGTGTTTTTTCCCTCAAAAAATAGTGCTCACAGTTTCACAAATGCGCATATATCGACATTCATAATAATTTTTTAGTGTTCCACTTGATTAGCTTAAATATACAATCCAGCTCTTAGGTATCACATGTTTATGGTTCTCTTGTATGCAGCAGAACTTGTGTTTGAAGCCCTTGTGACTTTGTTTGGTGAAGTCTAGACTTTAAAAAAAGCAGCAAAGAGCTACTGACAGCTGTTTAGAAACTGTCTGGCGATAGGGAATGATATGATTCTATGCATATATAGCTTCAACTTTCAAGCCTCTAAGCTAATGACAAAAGCCGAAAGTTTATCTTCAACCTCTTTTGGAATACTAATTTGGTCGTAAGCAAATTGTATATAATGATTACCCGCTCCAATGATTGTTAGTTAGGAAGAATTCCACCAACCACTCTATCGTAACAATTTACCAAACTATTCTACAGTACAGTATTTAACATTGTCTTATCGAGTCAACCTTAATTTGACAGAGTCTTTCAAAGCCGTATGATCTTCAATATGTGGGCGGGAACTGATTGGATTGAATTTTTTTTTTAAAATTGAATTTTATCAAAAACAAATAAACCTAATTCAATCAAAGTACTAATGCAGAGCTCAATTGAAGTAAATTTTTAAATAAAGTTAAGTTCAACTGATCACCCACCGTAATTCTGAATGAATAGTGCTGAAACCTATTGAATCAGTGATGTTTGTCATAAACCCTGATTAACAAATGAAGATTATTTCAGATTGGGTTACCAATGTTTGTGTACTGTTATATCCTTGTCACTTGTCAGTTAAAAACTTAAATCCCTATGACACAACCCAATCCCTAAACATGAAAGTGACAAATAATGCTTAGGTGGTGTTTCAAGTTTCAAGCACAAGATACCCTCCTCCAACACTACTACGTTCTTGCGAGACCCCACCCAACCTCCTGTCCGGAAAATCACCACTATTTCAGCTCATTACCATGGCATTGGTATCCTTTGCGACTTTGTGCATGCCTCACCTTGTCACCAATGTCACCTGTACTACAAAATGATCACCTCACATCAACCGATCGATATCTTTAGTGCTCTACACGACTACACCTGTATCAATAATGCCGCCGTAGGCTTTCTTCTCAAACTGAATTGAATTAATTAAATCAAAAAGAAATTGAGATAAACGAATTCGTATTTCACCTCACAACATAATAAATTTCGATCGCAATACCTTTTCTCAAAACATCTCATCATATTGTTTTATAATCATACAAATAGGATTTTGACAATTGTTTAAATGTAAAAATAAGTTTTTTTTCAATTTAGTTCAATTCAATTTTTTCAGTTGTCCGTTTGGTTTATAATTACTACGTCTAAACCCGACTCGAGTCGTACACCTGAATGTGGTGGGTAGGTCTTCTAATGAAAGTCATTGCATACAGAGCGAGCAAACGTTAAGGCTCAAACTCGAGGCGATTACAACCAACCTCACATTGATTAGTTCAAGTCAATTTAGTTCAGTTCAACGGTATCAAAGAATACACTTTTGCATCTGACCGATCACTACATTGTTACATACATTTCTGTACCCTGACCTTGCACACCATATATATCTCACTCCCCACAAAACTGAAATAACTTCATATCCACACAAACACAAAACATTGACACGCACCAAACATCGTTACATCTCTTTCTTACGTACCAACAAGTGGGCAAATATCTTTCATCATTTTCACACCCACCATGCCAAAACCCCACCACCATCATCACCACCACCACCACAACATGATCATCACCCTCCTTCTACTCCTCTCTCTCTCCTCAACCACCTCCTACACCCACCCATCCGACATCTCAGCCCTAAAAGCCTTCAAAGCCTCCATCTCCCCCTCCTCAATCCCCCCATCATCATGTCTCTCAAGCTGGGACTTTTCCTCCGACCCATGCAACAAACCAATACTAACCCACTTCATTTGCGGCCTCACATGCACAACCACCACGTCCCCTTCACGTGTCATCACTTTAACCCTCGACAGCGCTGGCTACACAGGCACCCTCACCCCCTTCATCTCCAACCTCACTCACCTCACCACCCTCGACTTATCCCTCAACAACTTCCACGGCCCTCTACCCCACTCTCTCTCCTCACTCACCTCCTTAACCTCCCTCTCCTTACGTGAAAACCACTTCTCTGGCCCTCTCCCTTCCTCGATCACCACCCTCACAACCCTCCAAACCCTTGACATGTCCAACAATCTCTTCACAGGCCCACTTCCGAACACGCTCTCCTCTCTCTCTCATTTGACCCGCCTTGACCTCAGCTTCAACTCATTCACCGGCCCTCTTCCCAAACTACCCTTCTACTTGCTCGAACTCTCCATCAAGGGTAACCATTTATCCGGCCCTTTACAACCCTCCTTAAGAAACTTACCTCATTTGGAAACAGTGGAGCTAAGTAGTAACTCTATATCAGGAAACTTACCGTCGTGGTTTTTCCAGCTGCCAAATTTACAGCAAGTTAACCTGTCCAATAACACCCTGACAGGTGTCGAGATCTGGAGGCCCACAAGCTCATTAGTGGCGTTAGACTTGGGATATAATAAAATGAAGGGAAATATTCCGGTGAGTTTCAGTGAGTTTCCAAATTTAGCTTCGCTTTCGTTGAGGTATAACAGCTTACGTGGACCAATCCCGTGGCAGCTGAGTAAAAAAGAGAGCTTGAAAAGACTTTACCTTGATGGAAATTACCTTAGTGGGACCCCTCCGGTTGGGTTATTTACTGGGGGTCATGTTACTGCTGGGAGCTTGGGTGATAATTGTCTACGGGGATGTCCACCGAAGAATTCTTTGTGTTTGCCATCGCAGAAACCTGTGCATGTTTGTAAGCTGGTTTACGGTAGGAAAAAGCCCAGGACATGATCATCATGATCAATTGAAGAGTTTTGTCTGGAAATAATATTTTTTTTTGGCTGTGGTATGGTATGGTGGGAAGTGTGATGACGCGCTGGGGAAATTGATTGGTGTGGGTGTTACGCGAGGGGAATGAAAGTGGAATCGAAGTGGAGGGTAATGTAGGAAATTTTGTGTAATTTGGCGGGTAAATTTGTTATTTTTTTAGTAGTAGTTTAAGTGTCTAAGTAGGGTATTAATGATTTAAACAAGTAAGCTTGATGTACAAAAATAATAATATGTACGAAATTGAAAAGGCATATATATGAAGGGTACGTATAAATTAAATCATCAAATTGTGAGTTTTTCGGGTTGAATTTTGGGCATGTTGTTTACAATTGTTCTGTTCAGTTTAGTTTTTCGCAGTTCAACTCGTAATTTGAAAACATCAGAAGTTTTGATCCCGTTATTCATCCGTAGTTTTAACTTTTAAGTATATTATTGAAAATGTCTCGTCGCGTAGTTTCATAAACATACAATAATGTTGATAGGGTTTTGATAATTGATTGAACAAGTGTCAAAATAATTTAAAAAATGTGTATTTGCCATATCCATTACTTCACTTGACAGGTGACTTAAAATTCATATCTTGACTTGATTCAATACATTCAATCACTCCTCACTAGTGTGGTGGAGTATCTGTATGAGTTTAACTAGTCTTCTTCTAAACAATTTTACAATTATTGTTGGCATCACAATTTTAGCCTTGATTCTATCCCATATGTTAGCTTGGAAGTGGGAAAAATTTTACAAGCCAAATTTTGAGCAATAAGATACAGGATGATTGGATGCTGACGAAGTATTTGGAAATTGAAATTTGATTTTTGAGCAACTCAAGGAGTAACTGAGTAAAAAAGAGTAAGAAAGTCGTTAATACAGTTGTCATGGTGGGTATATGTCGGTAGAGTACTGTCATGTTTTGCATCCCCATGCAAAAATCCAGTCAATTATGCCCAGATTGTGTTGTGGCCAAATATGGACACTGTTTGGTACGTACAATAATACATCTTGTTCAGACATGGCGAAGTGACCAAGATTATTCAGCTTTAAATAGTTACCTCTCATTAGGTAAAATAATCTAGTCGTACAGAGAAAGGGAAGGTAGCAATTTTTGTGTTAAATGAGAATCCAATGACAACTGTGGCAGATGGTAGGTAAGCCGTACAGACCAAGTGTGTGAACACTGAACACAGTGAACAATGAAGAGATATTTCACGAATGCATGTGTGGTATTTTTGTTGGACTCAGGTCACTCATTACTCATTAGTCATACTGTAGTCACTAGCTAGTTCACTGATCACTAGTCGTCTAGTCAGTAAAACTTTTGAGTATCAAAGCGAGGGTACAAGTGTACGAACTACTAGCTTCAGACTCTCACAGTAATACAACAAAAATAACATCAACTGAGCGTAAATCCGCATTCAATAAGGTTGTTCGGGGTCAGAATATATACTCGTACAACGACCATATATACCCCGGCCTTGTTTAAAAAACAGAGAGTTGTCCTTAGAATTCAAGCAAGGAAATTGGATTATATTTTAAGTTTTCAGATATAGGCTTCTTTAAAACTTTTAACTAATGACGTGAATTGCCTTTGGCCTTGTTTGGTAGGACAGCGTTTAGTATTTGTAGTTGTAAGAGCATTTTTGACCGGTCAAAAATACTCTTTGGCATGTTTGATAAAGACTAGTTTTGAGGGTATAAAATGCTCTTCACAAGATGTTGTTGACAACAGCTTCTTCACTATTCATCAATAATTTACACTATCTATAAAAATGTTAACTGTTACCAAACAACTCAGACCTGCTAACTGCTAACTACTAGTCAAACCTAACTACTAACTACTAACCGCTAACTGCTCATGGTCTCTCCCAGACAAGGCCAATTCCTTATCAAAACCTTATTGAAAATTTTCTTCATCGCTTGAGTAATCATATATGTACAATTGGCCAATTCCTTATCAAAACCATTTCATTATTTGTTAATTTTAAAATGATAATAATTAAACTAATAATATGAACACCAATTGGTAAACGTATCAAAGTTTATATTGAAAAGTTACTAAGTAATTAAACTTAATTGCATTGTTTATAGTTAAACTAAGTTATTGTACACTATTTTGAGCACAAAAAAGGTTGCTAATTAGATGTCCTAACATGAGAACCGCAAGCATGGCTAGCTAATTAAGCTAGAGCGTGAGATTGGAAAAAAAGTTGTAGAAAATATGGCGTAAATTTACAAAGAACAGCTAAATGATTTACAAAGTTAAACTATAGGAAAGACACGCATTGATATTGTTTGAATAACTATTGTGTCGTTTTGATAAATGGAGCACCTTTTTTTTTGTGTAATAAATGGACCACCTTTAGTTATAATAATTTTTCTAACTCTCCGTTAGTGACCACTTTACACCAACTTTGAAATGAATATGGACATGTTCTTTAGAGTTGAACTAAACTGAATTGATCAATTGAAACTTTTTTTGTTTAATTATTTTGACACTAAATTAATCATCAAAACTATATTAATATTGTACGTTCATTAAACTACATGGTGAGATCTTTCTAGTAATGATATACTACGAATCGATCTATATTGGGATCAAATCTTCTTACATTCGCCACTTACAAGTTGAACCGAAAAAAACTAAACTGAATGCACTGAATTTAAGTTGTAAAGACAGCCCAAAATTGCAAATTAAATTGCACTTAGACATTTTTGGACATGTTGATTGTCTCGGTCGATCTACTCTCTATCTTATGTTAACTTTATATGGTGAGTTTAAGTACATGCATACGATCATCAGCTTCACTATGAATGTAGTCAACCAAAAATTGCTATCAACTGTCAAGGTTTCAAATCCCATCATTTTGTTGGCCACCACCAACAAATTGGTCGTTGATGAGCTAAAGGCACTTGCTTGACAAAATGGTAATACAAAGAAAGATCTCTCGATCTTTATGTTCAGAAAAATAAGTTCAATAAACTTCAACACATTTCAGCTCGTAGCTTATGAATGAAAAAAATACAACCCTTCAACATAAGTTCATTGTATATATATGCCTTTAAAAATGTCTCATGATCTAGTTTTAGAAGAGTTCATTATGTTTTTTTTTGCAAGTAATTGAAGGCATGTTTTACGCGTCTGTAGAAAACCTGTACAAAATATTTAAAAAATCTAAATTGAGTTGGGAAAAAAATGAATATAATTAAAATTATAATTAAAATCAATCTGAAACAAAACTAAACTACAACACTAAATTTGAACGGGAGAAACCTATTTTTTTTTTGGGTGAGGAAAAAAAAGATAAAAGCAACCTAAATCCTTTTTATAACTAAATTAAAATTTCAGTTCAATTCAATTTACTAAAGTTAGTTGAATTCATTTTAGTAAGTGAACCGACCCTTACTATGGGGCCGAGCATTGAGGAAGCCTTTACTTCTATCAGTATAATCCCAAATCTTCAACCTTTCGATGCCCTTTGATCAGCCAGGCCCATCAACAACCTCACAACCTCAGACAGCAACAGTCCAACAGTAACGTAGTCCCTTCTCTCTCATCTCCCCGTCTTTCCTAACTCACTTCTCCATTCAGTAGAACCCTAGTGAAAGTAACTCCTCAGTCCTCAATACCTTCACTTACAATCACAAACATAATTCAGACATAACCCACATACAATACCCAGAAACAGTTTCTCCATAATGGGCAAAACCAAAAAGTAATTTCCTTTCTCTTTTTTTCTCTTCAGTAGCTCACTTTTCTGCATGATACATAATGAAAGTTACTAACTTGTTTTTTTTTTCTTTCTTTTATTCTCCTGTAGGTCAGATACTACCGAGAAGGCTGACAAAAAGTTTGACAAGAAAGTAGAGTTTTATTCCAGTAAGTACCCTTTTCTGCATGATAGCTATAAATGGTTGACAAAGAAAGAAATGATCTTTTTCTTTTGTTTTTTGGTTGTAATTCTTTGTCAAAGTTTAGCTGTGACTTAAATGGCTAAAAGGATTGCCTCAGTTTGGGTTTAATAGTTGTTTCCTTGGCAAAGTTTCTGTCTTTTTGTTTTGTTTTGAATGAACTGTTGTTGGTGGTGTGGTATTGTAGTGATTTGGTGGGTTAATGTGTAATGTAAATTTGAATTGTGCAGAGGTTAGGGAGAGTGTTGCAAACTTAAGTGCTACAAAGGGGATTGAGAAGGTGAGAAATGTCATCTTTTTCTTTGATTATTATATGATATTATCTGTTTTGTTAGTTGTTAGAAGGAAAAGTTCAATTGTTTTTGTTTTTGTAGAAAAATTTCTGTTCTTTTGCATCAGTTTGAATGTTTAGAAGGTTTAGAATGTGTGTTTGTCTATCCTGAAAGAGGAATTTGTATGGAAGTGATGTTATTGTGGAAGTATGAGAACTACATGAGCCTTAGGAAATTGTAGTTTATTGCCTAGAATAGGGCAAATGTGGCGTCGGAAATTTGATGTTGGGAAGTTGTTTTATGATCTTTTGTTGGTGATTGCTGCCAATAAGTTGAGGAGGTTGGGTTAACCGGTTGATTACTGTTTTTGATGCTAGTATTTATAGTTAGTGCTGACTGCCGAGTGGAGAGGTTTGATGTATTGGTTGCAGCAAATGCTTCTACTAGTTCATAGTGTATACGCCATGATGTAAGCTTTGAGTGATTAAGTGGCCTGAGTGATGGATGTGAAGATATTTTCCCTCCTCACTCTGTAAGTGGGCTATGGGAGGTGGAGGTACATGAATGTGGGGTATAAGAGAGGAATTTGATTACCTGACTTAAACAGTTATCTGTTCAGGTACTGAGTACATTTTGTCTAATCTACAAGGTTTTCGTGAAGTTTTGGTGCTCCTCAAAGTATTCATTAGATATTTTTAGTTGAGGAGTGAGGACGATGCTTCTATAATTTCATAGTGTTTGCGCCCTGATGGAGTTTTTTGAGTGATAACTTGGAACTGATGTCTGTTTTGATACTTCTTCCCTTGAGTGGGCTATGAGAGGTTGAGGTGCTAAAAAAGTGTTGAGTGTTTGTTTGTGTTTATGGCTAGCAGGTCACTTGCCTTCACCTTGCAAATTATAGCTGAGAAAAAACAAGGTGTAGAACTGTGGGGGATAAGTGAGGTATGTGGCCTGAGGGACACTGGTGATCTGATATACAAGGATTTTGTGTAGCATAGGTGCTCCTCGAAGTAATAATCAGATTTATCATCGAGGTATTTGATGAGGCTGACTCAAGCCGTTACTATTCTATTGTTATTCATCCTGAATGCTCATATGACCCACTGTGATATTCAGAACCTAACGGTTCCAATTCAAGCCAGGTTTTCTCTTTTCTTGCTGTCTTACGTTGACTGATAAATAAGCATTGTGCATCCTTTGCAAAAACTGATGCGCAGGCAATTGGGATGACCTGGTCAATTTTGATTTTGTATGGGAAGAAGAGAGATATTCAACTGAAAGCTATGAGGCAATGTGTTTAAATTTTTGAAGGGTCTTGGTCCGCTAATCCTTGATACTCTTCAACTATCGAAAGCTTAGTCCCTAACAAATTTGTCACTATCTTGAACAGTCTGATGTATAAAGTATGATGCAAACATTTGGGAAAGAGGAAGGGGACTTATTTGGGAAAGGGGAAAAATTAAATCAGGAGGCAAGATATAAACTGAGTAAAAAAAATTGGCCTTGGGACAGAGGGAGTGCTAGAAGACTGTATTGCTATTGCATTGACTCACTGATAACTTACAACTTATCTTCTTTTTGCAGAAAAACAGGAATGCTAGAAGACGTCAGAAAAAATTGAAGGCTTATGACCTCTCCACCCTTTCTGACTTCTTGCCAGAACTGAAAGAACCACAGTTAACAGCTGTACCATTCAAGTCTGAAGTTAAATGCAAATCGAGGCAGAAAATAGTGTAAGTGTTGACCCTTTTGATCCTTTACTTTGTTTTCTGGTTCCCGTCCCGGCTTCCCCCCGATGTCCCCCCTTAGTTGCACTTTCCTTTTGTTGATAATCCCTACCTTGGCAGAGTGAAGGAGGCAAAGCGATTGACGACTGTCCTTAGTGACCCTGGCTTCCAGTCAGATCCACTTGCTGCCATACACCAGTACTTGCAGAGCACACAACCGCCTCTTGATATAAAACCTGTCAAGAGATCGAAGGATGACAAAAAGAAAAAGAAGAAATCAAAATCTTCAGCAGGAATGCAATCCATGGAAATGTGATCTTTTTTTTGTCAGTAATGTGAATGGTAGATCAAGCTTATCTATGCACTATATTGTATTGAAGTCACTAAAAGTCGCTTTGTGACTTTGTAACTATGTATCACCAATTCATTTTTGCAACATTGGTCATGTGCCAACTACGTCCTACCTGATTACAGATTTTCAGCAACTCTCATCTTGACATAGAATGGATAGATATCATCAGTGCTGGTCAATGTGTAACTTCGCAAGTCTGGCTTCATGTTATACCCGTAATGCCTTTGCACTGATCAAGTTTTTAATGTAGAACATGTTAAGAAGTGCTCACTTTTGTGCATCCTTTGCAAAAACTAGTGCAGTTTGTAATATGTGCTCCTGTAACTTACTACATATGAATGAACTTAAAAAGAAGTTCCAGGGGTTCAAGAGCATGTAGGACATGGGTATGTCGCACTGCGATAAATTTATATTTCGCCTAGTTTATCATACTTGTTTTCATCATCAAACAGGAAGTATTGAAGCGAAGGACAAAGCACGAGCACCATATACAAATTTCAGTACATTTTTCCCGCAAAACAATGATACTCTAGTTTAACGAGCGTAATATGTCAGAGTTGAGTATTAGAGCTTTTGGACAGTAATAGCTGCCAAAAGTGAAATACAAAAAGATTAGAAAAGGAAATGTATGTTTCAACTATAGAACAACAATCACACTGGCACCAGTGGTCTAGTGGTAGAATAATACCCTGCCACGGTACAGACCCGGGTTCGATTCCCGGCTGGTGCAGCATTTTTTTTCCACTCTTGCAATTAAGTTTTTTTAGTTTGTAACTTTTTAATGATCAAAATCATCATGCTCACTCCCCTCTTTCTCTGCTTTTTCTTGTGAAATAAATCAATTATATCAAACTAATAAGCTAATTAATCATTAGAATTATAATATCCATGCAAATTCATGAATCAATGCATTTTGTCTCAATTTACTAATGGATCAATTATATAGAAAAGGAGTAGAATCAGTCGAAAAATTGTAAAAGGTTAATAAATCAGATTGACAGTTGGATGTGTGTAGTAAAAGTCTTTATATGTAGATAGCCCTCCTATAGGTTATCAAAATGTTCATATGTATCTCAAATCACTAGTAAATCAATCAACTATGCTTTGTTTCTTACATGATTATTTTACAGTACTTCATGTATACGTGCATGCTTGTATTGTATATAAATTGGCATCGAATGGCATATCAATATACACAAATCACCATTAACTAATAACAACCATTAGCTAACAACTTCTCATACAATTAAGTTTTCCTTCGATTCAACCATGAGGATACTCATCAACACAAGCCTCTTAGTCCTACTAACAACTTTGTTAGCTTTGACTGAGATGAACCATGCATCTATCATCGAATTGGTTAAAACCAATGTGGAAATCCAAAACGAAATTGGAAAAGGAGTCGTTCTCACTGTCCATTGCAAATCGGCAGATGATGATCTAGGAGAGCATCCTCTAGGATTCGATCAAGACTACAGTTTCAAATTTGTACCCACGCTTGATCCATTCAAAAGAACACTATTTTATTGCTCCTTTGCTTGGAAAGACCAGTTGAAATGGTTTGATATATATATACAAGACAGAGACGAAGGTGCTTGCCCAACGGGTCCAGATGCCGACAATTACTGCTCGTGGAGGGTCTTTGAGACTGGTCCTTGTATGCTTGATGATAAAACTCAAGCGTATAATCTTTGCTATGGGTGGAATATAAACAGAAGAAGCAGTAGATGATGGTATATTGGTATACCGTAAAGTGCATTAGTAAAATGACGCTCATTCTTTAGTTTTTTACCTATGTATGGAGATGACAATTATTTGTCACATTTGAATTCATAAATTACATTGATCATTCATGTTTTCTACAGTTGTAAGCATTCGCTATTGATTCTTAATCTTTGTCGAGGTTTGGGAGTGAGTGGGTTTCTATTTTTCCAACTGGTTAAGATATATGAGTCCGGTTTCATCTACATTTGAAAGAAAAATGTGTGCTTCAAAACCGAATCAGGCACTTGTCCAAAGGATCGAAACCAACCCATTATAGCTCAGTTTTAGAGCCCAACAAATCAACACAAAAGTAAGTAAGACCGTCGATTTCAAGAATAAAAAAGAAGCTTATAGTATGATTGGTTAAAAATAGATTCAATTCGTTTTGTCAAGGGATTGTTCCGGCCCCTATCGAGTCCAAGTCAGAATTAATAGTCCTAGCAGGCTAGTACTAAGATAATTTTCAGATTGCCCTAGCTAGTTTAACACAATTACAGTAACATCAGGAAAAAACACTTGTATAATACGGTGAAGGTATATGTGGTCGGGCAAGTACGGGTTTGACACTTGTTCTTTCCGGCCGTCTCGCCATCCTAGCTGCAGTCACTGCCTCCTAGTCCTAGTTAAAAAAACAAAGATTAAGATAATAAGCTACTCTACTTAGAATTAACATACAGTCCCTCCATGCTACATTCATAAGGTAGTAGACTAGTAGTTGGTGTCAGTTTAAACTCACACATGGAGAGAGAGACAATAACCACATTTTGAGCTTTAAAAGTTGCATCCTAAACCTAATTGGCAATAGGAATAACCCTCTAAACCTCGCTATAGAATTAAAGTCTCTACTCTCTATTTAATGTGGGATATATAATATTTTCAATAGTGTCCCATTATCTTGCAAAATGTAATAAAAGGTATGATTGCCTTGATAGGTAGAAATTGGCGTGGCTACAAGAAGTCCACAACACAATAAAGACTTCGAACAATCAATTGACAAGAAGCAAGAGGTTCCCTTAACAAAAACATCCCATATTCCCATGTTTATCATGCCCATATGGGCAGTGATGGACCCTGGATTTTTCTATAGGGGTATGCACTAACAAATGAATATTAAATTCTAAATTCCTCATAAAAAAATTACAATGTATCTTTCAAAGTGATTTAATTAAAATAATCAAAATGATTTTACAATTTCGCAATAAAAAAAATGTACAAAGGTCGTCAACGTGTTTTCAGTTCTTTTTAACTAATTACATTTTTTTTTTGATAATTCAGTATTTTATTCTCATAGACAAAAGGATCAGGTAGTACAAGAGCCATAGCACAACAGTAACAAGACAGAACTACAGTAACGCTATATGTGTAATACCCCGAATATTTTAATATTATTTATTTATTTATTTTGGGGATTTAAGTTCAATTTAGGATGAGATATTTGGTTTTGAAAATATTTTGGGTTGTTTTAGAATAAAAATAAA
>ONZK01002867.1:0-18060 GCA_900322385.1 Pharnaceum exiguum | reverse complement strand
TTTTGGGCCTTCGACTATGGTGACAATAGGAGGCCGTAAAGAAATAACATTTCCCACAAAGGTGGGTGACTTGGAGAGAAGGGAGGTGGTGAACTGGTGAAGATGTGTTGTAATGGAGTTGTCTGGGTTGCCCGAGTAGCTCATAATGGCGCATGTCCCTTGGTCGAACTAATTGAGTGGAAGTAGCTAATATGTTTCTGGGTTTGGATCAAAGAAGTTAGATGGAGTATGGTACAGAGGAGAGAGCGACGAGGGTGAGCTGTGAGGGAGGGTGTTAGGATGTGTTTTTTTAAAGAGGGAGAGGATGGTCTTTTGACCCAAAAAAACACTCCAAAAATGGAAATGGGAAGAACAAATGAAAACATCCTAAAAAGGAATATGGGAAGCATTAAAAAAACGAAGGGAGTATATACACTACAAAAAAAGGTTCAAATAGCAACTGGCAAACTCAGTTGCTACAACCCCTTTTCCCGTTGCTGGGACCTCTCAGCGTCGGGGGCAGCAACGGTTTTTTACCGTTTCTAAAACCCTTGACGCTGAGGTCTAGCGTCGGATTATTTTGTTATCCGCCGCTAGCCCAGCAACGGGTTATGCATCCGTCGCTGGGCCTCAGCAACAAACCCGACGCTGAGCCCAGCGACGGTTAAAATGTCGGAAAAAAAAGAGAAAATTTCTGAATTTGAATCCAGACTTGCCTTACTGCTACTGAGGAGGTTCGATCCCGCGACACTGGTGTAAATGCAGCACCATGTAACCACTGAGCCAAGTTTTCTGTCTGATAATAATGTGCACTAAAACGTATATACCATATTACAACTGGGCTTTTTTTATTACCTCAGCAACGGATTCAAGTGATCCGCCGCTGGGCTTAGCGTCAGCCCAATAGAGGCGACGCTAGCCCAGCCGCGGATCATGGATTCGTTGCTAAGGTTTTACATTGTTTTTTTTGTTTTTTCGAGCCCAACGCCTGATTTAGAGCTCCGACGCTGAGCCAGCGTCGAGATTATGAATCTTGACGCTGGGCTCAGCGTCTAGCATGAAATCCGAAGCTAGGCTAATTTTTTTTAAAAAAAATTTGATGTGTAGCAACAGCGAGTAAAAACAGTTGCTGAGATCAGTTGCTAAATCACACTTTTTTTGTAGTGATAGCAAGTTTCTCTTTTTCGGGAAATCTCAAAACAATGCCATATTTTTCTCTAATCTAGTTTTGAAAAGAAAGAAATTACTTTTTAATTTATAAATCGAAAAACCACATTAACAAACAACCAGTGTCTTCACTTCGAACTTTTGCCCTCAAACGGAACCATATCTCCTTCTCTCTCATCAAATCAAAAAAGAAAACGAAAAAGAAAAAGAAAATCATGTCGACGGAGGTTGTTCCTGATAGGTCTACTATGAAAAGGAGCAAGTATTGGGAAATTTCGGAAAACAACGGTGACGATAACGATCGCAAGTATACATATGGCCATGGGGGGTACTTTTGTTTGACGATGCCCGATAAATTTCTATGCTTGGATCTGAAGAAGAGCAAACCCGTTGCTCCCGATAACCCCAAGTGTTACAAGTTGACTAAAGATCTACGTCCAATCGCAGAAGAACTTGATATTAATATTTGCGGCGCTCAAGCCTTGGACATTAAGGGCGAGACCTACTTTGTTGGTGGGGAGTATTCAGGTGAAGGTATCCACAAATCTAATCAGGTTTTGCCTCATCTCCACCGTATGCGATTTCGGTCCGAAAGCAACGATGTTACTGGTTCGGATTTGAAAGCCACTTTGGAGCCTGGCTTTGGTGCTGACGCTGTTGGGTTTCCGCCTAGAATGAATGCGGTTAAGTTAAATCCAATTGTCGAGAAAATCGGGAACAAGGTTTATGTACTTCACACTGGCGGTTACGGTAGAAGTGGTAGAGAAATCCCTAAATCAGTTTTTGAAGCCTTGGATCTTACTACACTTACGTGGTCCACCCTCCCAGACCCGCCTTTCGTACAAAGCAATGACGGATACTATTCTGAGTCATACATATGTGGCCACTCTGTCATCGGCGATCGTCTCTTTATTGTCACTGCGGACAATCTTTGTGCTGTCTTTAATACCGGTATGGATGAGGGGGACGGTTGGAGTCATTTACCCCAGTATGATCGTGTATATGATGTTCCTCCTGTATTTGTCGGCAAGATACTTTTGTGGCCTGGCATTTCATGTGGCTCTGAAAGCACTATCAAGGTTCCTAGAAATCGAAACCGAGACAAAGAAGAAGATGTTTACATATGCTTCGTTAGAAACACTATCTACCTTGTGCAATATGACGGGACTGTGGTGGCCGCACAGAGGCATGTTTTTGATGTAATCTTCAAGGGCTTGGCTTATCCTTATATTGGCTCATATATAACTGATAAGGGCATTACCTTCATCCCTTCTCCTTACAAAGATACCAAGTGTGCTATTGTACTTATTCATGACTACATGGAAGATTACGATAACATGCCCTCACTCTGCATCTCCTTCTTCCGACCCGTCATTGACACAAGCGCCATTTATTCTATCGTCGATGGTAGTTATCAGCTTGCTAACCCTGATGCTACTGATTATTCAGATTTGCACTTTGTGGACTTGCACCAGGATCATGGCTATGTCTTCGATTTTTCTGAGCATTTTGATGACATCGACGATGATGGATTCAGTGGACCTGCCTTCTTTGTTTAGCTTGGCCGACTCGCTTGTATGCTTCCTGATCATCCTCAGTCTTATGGTTTTCACTTTTCTTGAAGCTTACAATTCATTGTCAAATTTCTCCATATTTTACCAACATGTATGTCTTGACTCGTAATGTAGATGAACATGAATATTATCTAAAGTAGTAGATCATCTAAAGAGAAACCTTTTGTGCAGAGGTTTTGTTGTTATGCTTCTCTTTTTAGAGTGACTAATAATTCCTGAATGCTCCGTAAGTTGTTATGACAATTTTGATGTTATATCCATCTATATCAACAAACAAGCTTCGATTGATTTTACCTGGTTTTCTGCATTATTACATTTTCTTATCATACAATTTCCATTTTATCCCTCATTCTATTGTTTCTTCATTTGTTCTTACTTAAAACAAAAAAATCCATTTGCTTTCATTTTGATACCTTTTTCACTATGCTCGGATTGTTTCTTTGATCAGGTGACCCCATTTATAGACTAGAAAAATTTGTGTGAACCCGTTTCATAGATGAGACTGGATAATAGGGGTCTTTATTGTGTAGCCGAGGGGTCATTATATAGTAGTCGAGGGTTAATTAATATCTAGTCACATATATGAAACGGGTTTATCCAATTTTTTGTGTTTATAGACTTGGAGGAGTTTTGGCTTTTATTTCCCTTGTCATGTGGTTCACAATGGTGAACAACTTTTTTTCTCCAATTCTTAGGTACAACGGGTGTACGGGTACACCTTGTGGATTTATAACTAATATTACAATATATATCATTAGTCACATTTTCAATGCCATTAGTCAGTCCTTTTATAATTAGTCATAAATCCACAGGGTGTACCGGTACACCCGGTGTAACAAAGACTTGCTGACTTTTTTTGGCATCTACACATGAGAATTATCTCAATTATCCATTAGAAACAGTAAACCATTTCGGAATATACTAGCTAGATACTAATTGTGGTCAAAATATATGTTGTATACTTTTTCAAGCAATCCGAACAAAAATTTATTTAAATCTTTCCCAAAAATAAATAAAATTATTTAAATCATCTATGAACATTAATATATAGAAGCGTGTGAAAATACTTGTATATGGCCTTAAGTACATCGGTTGAGTAATGTGCTATACTGCTATATATATTGTTTTTTATGTTTTTCCGTAAGCTGATTTTTGACACATTATAAGGGATTTTTACGTGTATTCTAATCTCACGTCCTTTTTTTTCTTTGAGCAAATTTTAAACCATCATTAAGTGTATAAAAGATTGGAAAAATAGTGAGTCAGCAGACAAGGGAGATTGAGAACTTTTAAAAAAGACTCACCGTACCTTAGAGTTATTTTTCTAACATTGCAAGACATCCTTGCCACCGCGCGACGCTTCATAAAGTATGTATGGAAAGGAGGGACTAGCAGCCTAAAACAACATGAAGATTTGTACTAACCTTGACGCCCTTAGGAGGGCAAAGGGGGGCAAACACTCTTGGCCACTTATTTTTATTTTTAAAATGGTGGATACCTAGTCCTAAATCTATGCCCCGAAACACCGACCCGAATCCACCATCCCCTGTTATCTGTGACCACTAGACCTGGCAATCAGGTCGGTCGGTCGGGTTTCGGGTTCGTTTTTTTTTAGTTCGGTCATTTTCGGTTTGTACTTTTCGGGTCGGGTTCCAGTCGGGTTGGGTTTGCACATTTTTTTTTGTTCGATAAAAAAATTATTTTATTAATATTTAAATATTTTTTCAATATTTTTTTTTAAAAATTATTATTTTATTATATTTTAATAATGAAATATACATTTATAAATATTTTATTGGACAAACAGGTCGTTTCAGTCGGTTTCGGGTTCAACCCAGAATTTACCGGTTTTTTCGGGTTCGGTCAAATTTTTCGTGTTCATGACCCAGTGTTTTCGGGTTGGTTTTTCGGGTCATATCGGGTTGGGTAAATTTCTGCCGGGTCTAGTGACCACGGATTCTCTTATCCGTTGTGACGGATAACAATATCTGTCATCACAAATATAAGAAATTGTTGTCACGGATATTTTTGTTAACCAACTAAAAAAACCGTGATGACGGATCTTCAAGTTCGTCATCACAGATAATGGGCAAAAGTGTTTACCCTTTTTTTTTTTATTTTGCCCACCTAGGGATACCAAGGTTAGCCCAAGTACTCACATGAAGATTTGTGCTAACCTTATAGCAATAACAACAACATTAACATCTTATCCTTAATCTCAAAACTGATTGGGTGTCAGACAACATGGACCAAATGAAATTTTAAAAAACACAAACAAAAAAACACCGACAGTCAAATGATTTTATTGATGTATATTGGAGAAACTTCGAAGTAGGAACTATGACTAAAAGAAAAAACTAGAAAGAGTCGTTTCTCTAATTAATTTGAACCAGATCAAACACAAAGACGTAAAACAATATACTCTACAACAAAAACAACAACATCACAGTGTGGTCCCATCTCAAATGGGTTACTGAGGGAGCCTGATATACGCACCCTTACCCCAATTTGAAAAATTGAGAGATTGTTTCCAGAATGACCCACTTAGTACCTGTATAAGAACCTCTTTGTGCCTATAATGAAAAATCGTTAGAAACCAATGTTAGGTCCAAGACCGGTGTAGAGTACAGGGTGTAAGCTTGTAAGGTAAATCCGGGAATCCGGGATGTATAGTAGAAATTGCTGGAATTATGCCTTTGCATACTTAAGCTAATTTAATTTAATTGATCGCGAAAAAGGAATCTCTTTCTTATTTCATTAGTATTTTCTTAGAAAAATGTTCGTACTTTTTTCTTACTATTTTAGGAATCTTTATGCACGCACAAGTACACAAAATCAACAATTACAAACAAAATGAACCCTCAAACTCACACACACATAAAAGCACAAGCAACAGAAATGAGCAAAACTAACACAATCAAGCCAAACACGCATGAGAGCACATACATAGCACACACATGCATCACTATAATTAAAAATTTTCCCTTCCTAAAATACTTACTTTTGTACGGCTTTAGTTATATCTTTACTAATGTTAGTTCGAATTAATAAATCTAGTTTTCGTGTATTCTTTCTATGGTTATTACTGTTTTGTCACATATACAACCCCAAGCTACACGAAAAAAACAAACACACCCCCAACACACACCACACAGGTATACCGTAATCATAAATTTAGTTCTAAAACATATAGTAATTTGAGAAGCTAAAATAGATAAATGAAATTACTTTAGATAAATGAAATTATCAGTGCTGCTATAATCATATTTTGAAAAGAAGCGACACATATTCTATACAAAGATCCGAAACCACCGGAAGGCATGCGTTTTTCTATAGCCCTTTTCTCATTGAAGGTGAATATCATCAAAAAATAGCGTATGTTCAAGTATATATAGCTTTTTCATGTGAATACGAATGATATAAGCACTAACATTAACTTCAAACCCAATCCCAACCAAATTTTTAAGTTGACTAGATTGCATACCAAAATCTCAATACGACAAAAATATATTATAGATTGTGTAATATATTATATATTGTGCAATATACAGAGATTTTTTTTTTCTTTCTCCTAATCTTGTAGTAGTCAAACAAATTTCGTACTCCATCCTACTCTTTTGATACAACTAATTGTTAGGTCATGCATTCTTCATAAACCTTTGATGTTTTTAAAAAAAAGTTAGTATCATATTTGCAATTGTATACATTTAGATATATAAGTGGATTAATGAGCATAAAATTATAAATAGTATGAATTTTTTTTCTTCATACTTAAAATATATCTAAATTCACGACGATCTCATTTTTAAACTTTTAATTTCTATAGATAAATTTTACTTTATTAAAGCTCATTTACACCGTCAAATTGACTACTCTCTTTACTTGTAATGTTCTCTCGTAAAATTTTTGTTCTATTTCTACTAAAATAAAAAAAATCTTCATTCTAACTTAGTGAATAGTTTTATTCTAAATTACTAAACTTGTATTATCTTGGGGGAGTTTTGCCGAGGGAATTATGGGCCCAAGAAGTTAAGCCAATGAATCATATGCGAATAGGAAAATAATTTGGTGGTGAGCAATTTGGAGTATTTGAATAGCATTAGGAAATAAGAATACTAGTGTGGTAATAATATTATTGTTTCCTAATTCTAGTAGAAGTAGAGTTACTTTTGAGGAGTCTATAAATATTGGCGAAAAAAACTATTTGACTCCATAGAATATTTTGAAAATGAAATCTCATTGAGAAGAGTGGCTTGGTCCCTCGAGAAGACTTCCGTTATAGAAGAGGGGTTTTTAACTTTGTCCTATTAGAGCTACTCGAGGGTTTAGTAGTTGAAGATTGTGGAATAGGCTTTGGCCTAAAGAGGAATGTCTCCCTATTGTATAGTGAAGATGCATATTTGAAGGTGACGATTTTGAGACTTTCCCGTTCATAAAGTCTAAGATAATTATTGCAGTGTGGTAGACTTTATTAGTAGTTGTTATTGTAGTTGCTTGTAGTCATTAATAAAGAAGGTGTGGTGATCCAAACCACCGGTCAAATCTCGTGTGTTCTTTAAGTTATTGTGAAGCTAAATTCCTAATATATATATGCTTGAATTGGCATTATTAGTAAAAAGTACACTTTTCAACCATTAAGGTTGGAGGCTCATTCTCACCTCCAATTCTTAGGTACACCATATAGAACATGATTTTTTTTCCAAAGCATTACAACATATACCATTAGTCACCTTTTTTTATGTCATTAGTCAGTCCCTTTATTATTAGTCATAAATCCACCCGGTGTACGCGTACATCCGGTGTACCAAAGAATTAGTTGCATTCTCATAGGCGTCAATGCCTCCCTTTTCTTTAAGAATCACTGAGCTGTCTCCCTTTAAAAAAAAAACCCTTAAAATCTAGGAAATCTTATCTTTTAGGAACCTGAGATATACCATATTATATGATTAGGTACTTGTGGTATTCAATATATTTTTTGGGTACTTAGCTGGGGATTAGTTCCGTTACCACTTTGGGGCTTTGACCGTCAAGTACTCAATCTGAGCGTTAGAAAAGCTGAAGTCACATGTAATTTTTGAGTTCTTGAGCGCAGAATCACCCTTTTACGATGATGCTTATACATAGTATTGGTCGTGCAATTTTTTTAAAAAAATCTTTTGCATATATATTTTTAATTCTTTTGCACATGTAACATTTAATAATTTCATATAAAAGTTGACTTATTTTGAAAATAAAAGTTGACCTATTAGCCCAAATTGTCAGCTCTAGTTATTACACATTAGTCAATAAAATGCCTATATATTAACTCCTAGTATAGGCTACACCAGGTGCATGAGTACACCTGCCTAGGTGGCACTTCCTTTTTATCAAAAGTAAAAAGGAAAAAAATGAGTGGTTAAAAGTCAGGCGATAGTTCGGAGACATTAGTCATATAAAAGATTTCACTAGTCATATACCTACTAGTCATTAGTCATATAAAAATACCTACTAGTCATTAGTCATATAAAAATACCTACTAGTCATCCATGTTAATTTTTTTAAAAATGATGACGTGGCACCCGGTGTACCTATACACCGGGTGCACGGTATACTTGCTGATATATTAATTACACCAAAGGTTTGCTTTTATACATACTGACTTGGCACCCGTTTACACCGGGTGCACTTCGGTGGCTGACCTTACTAATAAATCGATGACAGTGGAACCAACAATTGTGGTCAGTTTTTCTTTTTGTAGTTTTACTATAAGTAGACTAGTAATTACGAAAGGACACGCTGGAAATTATAGCAAAAGTGACGTTTCAGTCCGTTTGCAAAATATTCAACTATATATGATAGATTTGATTGTTCATCGTCTCAAGCCTCAACCCTATTAACCAAATGGAGCCTCTTGGCTCTTGTCATACTTGAGTGTAATATCCAAAGTGATTTTTCTGGTGAGAAATTATTGATGATAGATGGATATAACAAAGAAGCATTATTTGTTATGAGTTGACACTTAGATCGAGCACAAAACAAGACATGATGAAAACCAATTGCTAAATACCAATCTTTCCGGCTTTCCGCAGTCAGATGGATGGGGTTTTCAATCGCTATAATGTTGTCACATTATAATGCAGGTCAAAGCTTTGAAGCTTTTTCTCTAAAGGTACATGAACTTACCTGCCAAAACTTTTTACCAGTAGGAAAGCTTATGATTTCATTTTTATTGGGTTGACATCGCTCTGGGTTTGCAATGGTCACCGGCCTAAGTTTAATTTCTGTTGATTGACAAGATAAGTTCGACTTATATAACTGCCCTCTAGAGCCCCTAATATACACTTGCTATTAGACATTGCTTCGTATGTAAACTTGAATAAGTATATCGATTTGTAAGACAAAGCAATTAGAGGTACTTTTTATTTTGGTGTAAACCATAAGAGGTACTTGGACTAATTTATCGTGGGCGTTAGTAATTACCACCTAGTAATATGATAATGAAATCGATACAGACATCACATACTCAATGCGAAAATTTTACAAGTAATGAAATAGCAGTCTTTTATTTGTGTTTCTCCAATTTCTCCCGGAAAGAGAGCTAGCTAGTCGAATTGTCGAGTTATAAACAATCAGTGCTTCCCTTACAAATGCTACCTCTTGGTGACTGTTGCCCTATGGACTTTTTTTTCTCTTTAAAGCCAGATGAACATGTTTGAGAAGAGGGGAAACAAAACTAAGGTGGAATTGCCAAAATTTAAAATGAAAATAATGGATGCTCGTCCATCACCTTTTTTTCTGCAATTAGTGTGGACAAGTTTGTCAGGAAGATTATGCATATCCGAAATACTGTGTTTGGAAAGAATAAAGCCATGCATAACGCGCGACAGTCTTCGGAAAGGATAAAAAGAAAACATTTGAGTGATAGTGTATCATAATTTGTGTGTTTCACAAGGCCTTAGTTTCGTTTTGTACTACAGGGTTGAAGATCCGACGGCCACACACAGAGATATATTGTCATTGACTTATCCAAAACAAGGCTATTATCATTGCATTTTTCCCTGCCATTTTCTACCGCTTTTAGTAACGTAACAGTCACTAACTGGACCATCACAGACCATGCCAATTAAGTTTTTGCAATTGAGCTAGAGTGCGTAAACATCTCATCAAAAGTATTGCATACTGTGACACAGAATTGCTATCCGAACTACTCCATAGCTCTTGATGATGATTATTGTTGTAATTATTTGTTTCCTTTGCTTGGTTATGTAATTCTTAGGAACTTTGCTCCGACTACGTACAAACCCGACCCGGGTCGCACACCTAAGCCAAACTCTTTACTAGCATAGTACTAGTTTTTCGAAACTCAACCTGTCCAAATTAACAAATGTTCCCTTCATTTATGCTGTCAAGCTCTTGGAAATTGATGCCATCCCATCCTGACTTCTGGAGATGGTACTTGGTAGATACGATCATTGCTGAGTTTATTTTTACTCGGTTGACCTCTTTACTTTTGATAAGATGCATGATTCTATATACAGAAGAAAATTTTGGGCCAGTGGACCCGTATCCAGTGAGCCCATATCTTATTAATCATATGTGCATTGCTATAAAATCGCCCAAAAGAAATCCCTCTAGAAAGTCTCATTGCAGTCCCACCCCGCACCTTCTCATAGTGCTCATTGTTAAGGTTGTATAGGTATGCACATTTTCAACATAGGGCTTTTTATAGGGGTAGGAGGCCTAGGAGCTATAAGCTAGTGGTTCATAAGTTACTTGGAGTATTTACGAGGAGGATAATCTCTTCAACCTTCTCATCTCTAAATGATCACGCTTATTAATCTATTGTTAAACTTGATATAGAAACCCATGAATAACCCATTTTTTTACCTTTTTTTTTGAAAATATTTTTAAAAAAAATATATAATAGTCCACTCATGAATTCCCGTTTTGGTATGAATACCGTAATAAATTAAATAAATAATAAAATAGTGCCAATCAAACAAGGTCAATATATAACAGAGAGAGGAAAGCTTTAATTTAAGAAGAATTATAGGACAAAATAAAAAGAAATATAATTGGGAAGGGCGGGAGAAAAATGTCTAGGCTACCTTTGAGCAACTGGAGCACCCAAATGCCGGAGCGTAGACCTGTCAAAAACTGACCCGGCCCGAAGATCCGACCCGCCTGACTTTTTTAGGGTCTCAACCCGGTAATTTGGACCCGAACCCGAAAGTGACCCGAACCCGTTTGACTCGAAATTGTCTGGGTCAAGCGGGTTAGGGTAAGGGTCGACCCATTTGACCCGCTGGACAAAAAATCGTACACTTTTTCTTTTATTTTTATCCCTTAAAACACTAAAATGATGTGTATTAGACTCGAAATAAGCCAAAATCGACACTATGAGTAATGGGTTTGCACGAACATAATTTTCAGGGCAATTTTTTAAATATTTTTTATTATATTATTTTATATTAATTTTGAATTACAAAGAAACAATTATAAAAATTCTAATTTTTTATACATACCCATTGTGATATGTTTTGTACAAAAGATAAATTAAGAAGATTATACATTTCCATGTTAGAGATTTTTTTCAAAAATAAAAAACTTTCACTGGCCCGTCCCGAAAATCACTTGACCCGAACCTAACCCGCCCGAACTTACAGGTCTACCGAAGCGACAATGCACATCAAGTTCGTAGCAAGGCATAGTGGTAAAAGTATGAAAGTGACGAGACAGAGAACATATGATCCCCCATTCGTACAACAAACAGGTAGAGGTAACAAAGAGACTATCGAATTTGCCCAAGGACACTGGCTAGTTGTTATTGGCTCTCAATTGGTTCTCAATTATATTGGTCTGCCCAACCATATCATGAAACGTCAAAGCACTTAGTTTCTATTTTGATACTCTCACAAAACTTAGCAACATATCTTGGTGCTCCAAAGTCTAAGTTTACATCATTTCACTGTTGAGCACTTGAACTTCTGCATTTCAGATCTTTAGAATACCCGTTTTGAGGTGATCGATATAGTGATGATATTGTTGGACCTGCAATTTGAGGTCATTAAGGTCCCCCACTAGACAGGAAAAAGGAAAATTGCACTCTCATGCATTGTAAAATCATGAATATGCTTAGTATGAGGATCGGAGAAGGGACACCACTTTTCCTGTATGGTTGTTTCAAGCAATATTTTGCTCCATCTGCTACAGGCCTACAATCTGCAAGAAACTATCCAAGTGATTGATCATTTAATTTTCTAAAATCATAGTATGAAGTATAATCCTGTCCGAATTGGACCACCAATATCAATTAGCATATGTAATGAAATTTTGTTGTGAAAAAGGTGTTTCACTAAATTAAAGTTCATGTCACGAAAAATCTGAACGGATATTCTTTTGATTTTAAAGTCAAATCATAAATTGACTTAAGAAGTTAATGAAGATAAGCAACTAAGCAAGGCCATATTCTTTAGGGTTTATTTTAACAGTTATAGTTCAATTTAGTTCAATTAGAAGTTCCATTATAAGCACGGTTCAGGTCATCTCAATTTAGGAATGGTAAAGAAGAAACTAAGTTGAAACTTAAGCCCTAAATTGAGACTAATTTCAATCGATATTATCAACACCTCTATAGGCTCTATTGTGAATTTATACCGTGTAGAAGAAACTAAGGAAATTCCATATCAAATCAAAGAATTTAAGGAAATGACAATCACATGTATTTTATTGTTGAAAAATACTGTACACATTTTTATGCAAAAGCAGAATTACCGTCTATTGGAACTTCAATGCAAATGTTTGGCCAATATAATGTCGATGAAACTAAAAGACCCCATAGACAATATTTTACAGATAAATGTGCAGTATGGTTTGCGTTCTCCACCGAAGCGTTTGAAAGGAACTTGACTCTTTTCATAACTACGTACAGAGTCAGTGACCTTCCACGTTCACGACTAACTAGCTAGCTAAAGATACCGGCCAGGTTGAAAGAGATTGAAGATGATAAAGAGATTGAATTTGATTCTCTATCATCTTCTTGATTTCTTTGGTTGGTAAGATTTTATAACCCTAAATCAAAATCTTTGTATCCAAATTAGGAAACCAAAGCAGCGACATCAATGTCATTACCATATATATACTAGTTAAGTAGTCTCTGCATGGATAACTTTCTCCGTCATATGGACACCTAATCATGGACCACTGGTTCGATAGGGAGAAAAGGATTATGCTAAACAGGAACAGTTAACTAATTTAAACGCAAACGTCGATCAAGTGATCAACTGTTGTTGTACATTCGTGTGGAGTATTATTAGTATATTTCACTATTGCACTAATATGAGATACGGCATTACGGCTGACGGCTCTCCAATAGTAACGATCGACCAGCTAAAAATTGTATGAGATGCTATAAAGAACATGCAAGCTAAGGTTGAACTTGAAAGTTAATTGGAACCTTGTTTCAAATTTCAAACATCACTAAGTTTAATGAAGTTTCAAACACCAAAACAACATCACCAGTAAGTTAAGTTGAAGCTCCCAAAATCTTAGGAAAATTTGTGAAAACAGTGTCCCAGTGACCCTCCCCAACACTGCGAACCCGGCCTTAGCTTAACCGTTAGATAGAGGAAATGTGACTGAGAATAAAATCAAGTTGTAGGGTCGTCAATCTTTTTTACCTGTTTGCTACTACTATACTTCAGTGCTTCCTGGGACCATGGATGTTTCAAGCATTCTTATGGCCGAGATGAACAACAATCAAATGGTTGCCAACTTCATTGTTTGACCGAATAACTAATTAGCACTGTTGTGACTGTTTATGAACTTCCAGTGGAAAATTAAGAGAGGTCAAAGGCATACAAATTTGAAGAGATAAATATTGAAAGATCACAATTATTATTGCTCAAAGTTATAGGTTGTGGTCGGAGTTATCTAGTTGAAATTCTTTGAAACATTAACAAATAATAAAGAATTTAAACTACACAAAAGCTTCTTAAGATAGCAGTGTAAAAAACTTAACATAAAAAATTATGTAAACTCGTTTCATATATGAGTCCAGATATTAATGCTAAAACGATTGATTAATAACCGGGTTCACACAATTTTGTGTAAAAACTTTATGAAAAACTTTATAGGTATCTCAGACATAGAGAACTTAGTATATAATAATTATTAAATATAGAAGATGCTAACACGAGTAAAAAAATTAAAGTGTTAAAGCAGACTAAGACCAACGCCTAATGTCAATTCGACTTCTTTTAAACCTATGATCAGACTTGGACTCTTTCTTTACAGAAGTGGGAGAAAATAATTGAATTTTTTACCGCCCCTTTTTTGTTTAGAAGGGACAATGGTAGAAGGCGGCAGTAGACTAGTAGGGAACTAGGGGCACAAGAGCGTATAAGCCAGTCAACGCTGTGATTAGAGCAAATGCCTAACAATCATCTGCTCCTACATACTGTATATATATAGGCAGAACCAGCGGAAGAATCTTCAGTCTCATTCATTCCAATTTTGCAAAACTCCTTTTGCCCACCCGTTAACTCAACAAGACATCATGTACAACTCTGTTTACGATAACCCCTCTGGCTACTTCAGCCAGTATTATAGTTCCAATCTCCCTGCACTCTCTTCTCAGTCTCTTACAGGCGAGCTCGATTCACTCGTGATAACTAATGGAAGTGGCAGTACCACAAGCGGATGCACCAGTAGTAGTTACATAGGACTAGGATCCCCAACTTCACCTGTAAGTTGCTGCAACAGTAGTTACCCACCAAACTCTACCACTAGTGTCTTCCAAAGAAGCCTCAGCAGCCAATCTCTTCAGAAAAATGGGCTGTATACCAATGTTTCGTCTCCTCTTTCCAGCATTCCTGACCTTGATATATGCCCTGTAAGGCGGGTGCTGAGTACTGGCGATTTGGATCAGGTAAGTTTACCATGTCCTGTACTGAGAGCAGCACTTCTAAAAGCATCACGAAAACACTTTGACAGAGTTCCCTGACTAACATGATGTAAAACACAGGGTGTCAAAACAAGTCGAGGAGGGAGTCCTCTGGCGAGTGAAACTACAAGCATGATTATTGAAGGGATGACAAAGGCATGTCGATACAGCCCCGAAGAGAAAAGAGAAAGAATTGAGAGGTACCGTAGCAAGAGAACCCAAAGGAATTTCAACAAGAAGATTCAGGTTAGTTAAGAAATGTGACTTATCTTCGATCAAAGTATAAAGTTCCAATCATAAGTTCAAACCTTGTTTAATTTGCGATAATGCGAAGAAGTGTGACCACAAAAAGTAACCACAAACACAGGGCCTAGTACACTCTGAAGAATTGAATGACGCATTCTAAAACATAGATTGCACCAAACACACAAGTTAGCCAAACAATTGAGCAAACTGCACACATGCAGTCCTTTAAAATACAGGCCATGTCACAGTTACCGTGGGTGCAGGACTAATCAGTCTTCTTTTTTGACGCAAATCATTTCAAATTCTAAATACAGATGTAGTGGTCTCTAATCCCTCAGAACTAAAGCACTTCAGATACTGCAGCGCAATGATAGTATTCCATTCAATTTCCAACAGCACAAGAAGATTAGCAATCAATGATATATGACAATTATCTATTCTCATTTCTAATGCTCTGATATTTGGTGATCAGTATGCATGCAGGAAGACATTAGCTGATAGCAGGCCAAGAATCAGGGGGCGTTTTGCAAGAAATGACGAGCTAGAGAGAACAAATAACTCCCCAGAACTACAATGGAATCCAATGGCAGGGGAAGGAGATGATGAGGATGAAGAGCAATGGAACTACCTCCTGGACTCCATTTCATCCATCTAGTTCTGATGAGTGATGAGTCACCTTTAAATTTGTCTCACCAGCAATTGAATGTAATTATAAGGCACGCAAATAACTGTTTTGTGTTCCTTTCGCTTCTCAATTATGCTTTGTTCACTTGTTTGCCAGAATTAGACTATCAGTATTAGGAGTGCATTAAGAGAGTGCATTAAGATTCAAGTAATACGAGCTAGGAATTGAACATGCAATGTATATACTCTGGTTAGAGAAAATTTAAGGAATATAATATCATCTTACTATCTACTACTTCTGAAAGTCAAAACAATCCTACATGAACAAGAAAAGACAGTTGAAGATGATTACAATTTACATTTTTAACCCCATCTCCACAAACCTCTGGGAGAGTTATATCTTTTGTGTATATTTTAATAATACTACCTCATGATGATTATTAGCAGACTGCAGATACCTTAAGAAAAGAGTTTGGGAAATCCTTACTTTGCGGCCAACTTATTATGTATGTCGGCTACGTTTAGGACTTCAAACTGGGCCAGACCTGTCTCCTTGAGACCTTGACAAAGATACTAAACAAAATTTGTAGATGATTACACTGAGAAACTGCAAAACTGGAAGTAGGCCACATGCTTTTTAAGGAACTTATAAATAAATGCTATGAGAAGCCAAACATGCAACTTTGCTAAGCAACATCGATCTTAGGTCAGCTCCTTACTATACTTGAGTTCAAATCCCTCTCAAACAAAACAGTACCAGTCAAATTATCCCTCTAACTAATGCACACATGCCACAGCCCAAAAGTCAACCATATGTAACTTGAAAATGACCAAATGCCATCGACGCCACAAACAAAATCATGGACGACAAGTTTTACAGATAGAATATAGAACAGTTCAAAGAAAACTATACTCAAACTGTAAACCAGATGAAAAAACTCTTCTGGAAGTATAATGAAAAAAACATTCACAGCACCCATAATGAAAGGAGATTACAGTGGGTTAGTGTTGTTATATTGAAAGAAACATTCAATATTAGTCAAATATTTAAAGTATAAAACAAACATACTCATCAGAAAGAAAAGGCAGTAGCAAAAACATGGCTTCCACATGATACAACAAACAGGAGGATCTAGTCTAGAGGAAAGAAAAACAAAAGAAATCGAAAGAGAGTATCTAGGAAATACTGACTACCAATCTACCATAGTGCTCACTGCTCATATCGACACATAGCCGCAACCTACACAAGCCCTATGAAATGGGAAAAGGTTTTAGTTGTTAAAATCATCATTATCAATCATCATAAAACAGAACGCTCACGGAATATTCTGGTAATATCAACATTTTAAATTGTTATTCACATTCAGGTTCCTCATCCCACTAGTTAAATAAACAAATAAAGTATGTTCTTTTACTTGTTTGGCACATGAGTAGCACTAATCAGTTACCAAATACCATAAAAGTTGGGAACTCATATTAGTAGCAGTAATTAATCATATTGCACTTTTAGTCAGCACAACAAAGTAAAATCATGCATGAGTCATCTAGGGATTCACACACCTTTCGGCAAAGATTCAAGCACTAGCAGTTTCCTTTGGAAAGTTACAAGGATCCTCGCCATAGGCAGGGCAGCTGGAACCCTTCAACATGATTCCGAGCCCCCTGTTCTTATTCCTGCAAACTAACTGACTTAAGAAGAAATGATAAGAGTAAAACAGCACACTCGCATTTACCATTCGATTTCATCATTCAGTCTTTGATTCCAATTGCAGAACTGCTTACAGATAAGTACCTGATGAATCTTAATAAGAAGGAAAGGGGACAGCAAAAGACAAAAGAAAAGTGACAGAGTCATCTTCCAGAAGGCCTTCATAACTAGGGACAGCAGACAGTAGACTACCATTAGGCTCCAGCAATCAAAAAGGAGATCAATCACAGCCGAAATTCAGAAGTCACCTGAAGGTGGGAAATGGCACATTTAAAACTTAGATTGGGAAATAGCTCCGAAGCAACAAAGCTATTTTTTAAGTTAAAGATGCTCCACCAAGAAATCTTGGCTTAATGTACCACTATCACCATTCATCATCATTTAGGCCAAAGGCTATACCAGCAACTAGACATGATCTTTATACAAGTGGGTCACCAGAAAAAGGAAAAAAAAAAGAAGAAGGTCCAAGATAACCAATTTCCTGAATCCTATCAGTCTATCACCATCAGAATATGGCAGTCTCCTTCACAAGTGACACCTTCCTAGAAGAAGCAAAGTACAGCTCTGACATAACTTTTGATCCACTACAACAGCAACTAATTAAGTAATATGGAATGCACTCGAACGCCAACATGCTTAATCATGAGGAGTTCAACTATTCAAACAGCTCAATAACCAGAACAACAATGTCTACACCACTGGTGTACAGCCACAGAAGTTCCATCTCTCCCAGTAGACTCTGAGCAAAAAAAATATACTGAGGGATTGGATTATGACACAAGGTCACAAGAGAGACCAAAACTGAGTTTTTTTTTTTTTTTTGAGGGGAAAAAAAAAAA
>ONZK01002866.1:737-15602 GCA_900322385.1 Pharnaceum exiguum | reverse complement strand
AGACTTTCGTAAGTTAGTTGCAATTAATTGGCCCAACTTGGATAAACTTGTGTAATCCTTCACCGAATGTTTATGACTCCATTTTAAGTAACATTTGTTTCCTTTTTAGTTTTTTTTAATATTAATGGCAAGTTTCAACCTTTGCACAAACATATTTTCAGTTTAGTCCTCACATTAATTAATTTGAAGTTTAGTCCCTCTAATTTAGGACAAATACTTTCACAAATTGTAAATGTGTCATATTATGACACAATTTCTTGTCTAAATATTTAAACCTATAGCATCACTCAATCTCAATATAGAGACAACGATCATGAAGGCACGTCCCCTTTTGGTCTTATTATTATTGGATGGATAACGATTTTCTCATGAGAATGAGTCCTTTCATAGGAAAAAAAAACAGATTATGAGTTGAGCTCCACGATGCTAATTTTTATATCCTAAGTGAATCAAAATCTCAAATATGACTTTTCCTGATGATGAGTGAGGCACCACATTGTTGATTGTACTCTGCTAGATAGTCTCCGCAGGCATATCACTCAAAACATTATAATATACAACACAGTACATATATGTACCCAATCTAAAAAAAGATCGAAGAAGAAGCAAATAGATAGTTAGAACCCTTTGAACGAATCAATCTCGTAACTCGTAAGAGAACTGGCAATCCACTTATCCACTCATAACAAACATGCATGAAGCAGAATCGTATGACAATTACAGGTTCAGATCCACCAAAGTGCTAAGCACGCATCTGTCTAAGTTTACCAGTTCAGAATCATAAGATAAGCTAAGATAACTATTCCACAGCTTACAGATAGCTGTGCACAGCTAATTATATATCAAGGGCCTATATATACTTAAGCTCCAAAATCACCCATTTGATATCATCAGTCATCACTCAAAGTATCAGCTAATTAATAGTAAGCTAAGTTTACGTAAAATCTCTCAGCCTCACTTTCACCCTTTACAACAACGTAACACCAAAACCAAATTAAGCTAAGATGGCTCAGAACAAGCAGCCTTACTTGAAATTCTTGGCCATAACAATCGTCCTTACCATGCTTGTTACAATTTCCAGTGCCGGCGATGTATTTACAGTTACGGGGACAGTGGACGTAGGGCTAGTCCTTGCCGAGGGGACTTTCAACAACAAATTGGAAGGGGAAGGATGCACTGACGTGAACGTCATTTCTACCGGAGGGTGTATAAGTCATTTTGGCAAGAAGGGGGAGGGCCATCTCACTGTAGCTGGCCAGGATGTCATCTCCGGCACCATCAATATCCCAGTTCAAATTAAAGGAAAATAGGACTTATGTCAGCATTCATGTCTCGATCCGGTACCCTCAATCTCTTCCTGAAGGACTTGCGTAGTTGCGTTGATGCTCTTCCTTAATTATATTGTTTGGCTTGTTATCATATATATGTACGTATTCTTGTGTACATACGAGTTTGCGTACGTATTAAAAGTTTACTTCTAGTGTTATGTTTGTTGGGCATGATCCCTTCAATTCTTTAATTTCATGTAATTTAAATTATGTTTACAAGGGTGATATTTGAGGGTACGGTGTCATTGTGTGCTTCAGACTTTAGTAAGAAATCCTTGATTGTGTATTTGTGTGATCGTCATGATAATGATGAAGATTCATGCATTGATTATTTTATAATATCTTCTACCCATTGATAAATTTGTGCATTTTCAATTTTGGTTTACAGTATATATCTTCATCTTTATTAGTTTATTTTGATCATACATTCATACAATCCAACATACAAAGACCAATATTTCATTTGATATTTTTTTGCACCACTAACAATTCATAGTACAAGGTTGCATTGTGTTCTGTTCGTTTTTTTGTTTGAAAGCAAAAATAACGAAAGACCTCTGCTTTTTCAAGTCTCACTCAGTCACTTGTTACGGGTATGCTGATAGCAGCAGTGCCAGCAGAGGTGTCCATTAGGCTGACAGTTCGATATGATTCGTTTTTTCAATTATATGGGGCGTAAAATCTTGCTCGCCACACTGATATTTGAGTTTCAGCCTTTGTCATTTCTCAATTCTCATATAGTAGTAACAAAGTATTTACAGAAAAGAAAAGGGATAGAAAATGACATTGCTTCTATATCGACTGAACCTCAGCAATCACTAAAACAAAGAACAACTCCTGCAATTATGCTTCTATATCATTTAGCTGGTGAGATACAAAGGTAGAGAATGTGAATTTGTAGCGACTTTAATGGTTAATCCACTCCTTTTTTTTTTTGAACGTTTTTACCAATTTTTTTGATTACTAGGGAGCCATAGTTGGTAGTCACAACCATAAAAAAGAGGATTTGAGTGTGTGACTACTGGCAAGGTATTCGCTCGCATTGACCATTGTAATTCTCTCTTCCAATAAAAATATGAAATCCACTTTACTACGAACTTAAATGAAACATATCCTTCAAGAAATCTCACCCGATTTTCAATTGTCTATTAATCTCTCTTCGCTAGCTAGTTCAATGCTGATCAAATCCTCTAGTTATTGGGTAAATTTGGTGTAAATAGTAACCAAATCAAGAGAGATCACAAATCAATAGCTGAAAAACAAAGAAGATGCGTGTATGACATAATACTACAATAAAGATCATGGTCACAAAAAAACGCAATACCCTTCCTTATATATTGACAATCTACATTGATTGTGGACATAAAAATATATACTCTAGAACAACCCCTTAAGCTAATTTTCCCAAACCCTCTATAAATATATTTTTCTCATACCCATTTTTCTCCTTTCAAAAAGTTAGCTATTGTCAAGAACAATTTTACACTCAATGGCTACCATGGGAAAGTGTTTGGTCTTCTTAGCAATCACTCTATTGGCCATAGCTATATCGGTTTCCGGACACGGACATCACCACCACCGTGGTCACGGTCCTGCACCTTCTCCCAATTTTCACCATCACCATGGTCATCATCATGGCCACCACGGCGGCGGTCATTATTCTCCCAATCCTGCTCCTGCTCCTGCTCCTGCTCCAGGACCTACTCAAGCAAATGGTGCAACTGTTCACACTATTCTCCCTAGCGCCGTCCTTGGTGGTTTCACCCTCTGTGTTTTCTCTCTTCTTTGGAACTGAGTGCATGGCCTAGAGAAGTATGTATGTTGTTTTACGTTGAAGTGTTACATTTCTTGAATCCAATAAAATGAAGCTTCTGAATTACTACTGCCGTATATCAAGACAACATTGTGCGTCATCTATAAATTGGCTCTATTTTGTTTGTTAATTTAGTACATCATATGATGGTCATTAGAGAAATAGATCAAAGATACCTACAACGAATGATGTTTCTTATATCACTATCAGCACACATTCGTAATTCTATTATTTTTGACGTCTCCCACAAATTATTAGAAGACAGAAGAAATGTGTTTGGTGATAGGACAATTAAGATGTTGCAGGATTGTCCCTCTGGGGATAGTAAGTTAGTAACAAAATTTGCCTAATTCGAGAGTAGAAAGAAATATCACTACCAATTATAGTTGATTCTGTTCTATTCGTGCTACCATCTTTCTAAAAAAAATTAAAGTTGATTTAGTTCTATTTAGATTAAAACAGTACGTTTCAGAATTCGGACCATTTCAAGTTCGTTGCAGGAAGAATAAACATATCCTTACAAACTTACACTGTCTTAGCGTAGTTGCATATGCAAGAGACTAATGTCATCATTTACTGAATCCACAGACATGCCTACGGCCTATTTACTCCTTCAATAGATATTTTGATTACAATTTACACATGTACATTATCAGAAATGACTATATGCATTTTTTGTATAATCTTGACGTGATGAACTACTTGTATATATAACCATCAACGATATATTGATCGAGGGAGGAGCTATTTACACAGTAGATGAAGAAGAGTTGAAATGTTGGTATCCTTCAGGAAGCTGTCCCTCTGGACTGCTGAATGTCTAATTCATGTTCAGCTACCATTATGCAAGAATCTGCTTCAAGAGCAGATGCAGTACTTTGATCCCTCACAGATGCCAATTTCCTGTTGGCATTATTCAGCATATCCGTTGTGCATTGCACATCTGGTGCTATACCAATCTTGTCTATTTCATGCCTTAGTGGCGACAAATACTTCGCCACTGTGACAAACAAAGCAGATCCATCATGCAGTTCAGTAACACTCTGCAAAAGAAATAATAAACTTGCATTAAGCCATGGAAAGCATATCAATCAAGAAACAGAATTACAGAAATGCAGCAGGAGATTGTTCTGCAGCTACCTGAATTTTGCCTTTGCCAAAAGTCTTGTGTCCTACCAGGATAGCGCGACCATTGTCATGTAAAGCTCCTGCCAGTATCTCACTTGCGCTGGCACTTCCTTCATTTACCTATGTCAATGAAGGTGGTTAACCATCCAAGTTAGAACCTTACTGTAATAAGCTTCTTTACTGTAATAAGCTTCTTTACAGATTGAGTTAGTTTTTTAAAAAGAAATTACAGACATGTGAATAGATAGAGGATCAGTAGTTTTTAGAAAACTCTGAACCACCATTGTGCAGCTCAAACAGAAAAGCAACCAACACAAGTTTCTGTCATCACAACTGATGTGTAAGGTTGCATAAATGACATAGGCTTGTGGAACTTGTGGTGAATCAGATACTAGCTAAATGCCTAAATGTGTATGGGCAACAAACTGAGTACTCTGCCATGACAGTGTAACACCATACAATTGGGGAAACGACTGTGATGCTCTTACCCTTTTCTCTGGATTTCTGAAAATGTTTCTTTTCTCTGGATTTCTGAAATTGTTAGTAAGAAGTACAGAAACTTACCAGTACAACAAGGGGATCATGGGTTAAAGCATGCCCATCGACCATATTGATTGGAAATATATGCCCGTCTCTATCTTTAGTGTATACTAGAGTCTCCTCTCCATCAAGCCACATTTGAGCTACGTCGAGGCCTGCTGTTACTAGACCTCCCTACCAAACAATTCAACACAAAACATGCATAAACTGCTTTAGTATCTCTGAATCATCTAAGCTAGTTGTTGGTCATAGAGAATAACTGAACCTTGCTATGAAAACTAAGGCACTCACGGGATTATTTCTTAAATCCAAAATGTATGAACGAACGCCCTGATCTTCAAATTGACGAATCACTCTTTCCATGTCAGAAGCAGCCGTCTGGCGTGACATATATGTATGACATCAAAAATAAATACATTGTCATTGCAATTATCAAACGAAATACAGCCCTCTTTTGATCATCGGAAGAAGGTGAGCCTTTAGCTAGGGCATGGGAAAGTAGAGAAGCAACTACCTGAGAGAAGGCCGACAGCCTTACATAACCTGTCTTGGACAGCTTTCCATCTGGAGTTTTGTGAGGGATTATAGCACTGGAGATTGGTGAAAGCTTAATGTATTCTCGTGGAAGATTGACCTTCAAGAATAACCAGGTCAATTTATAGGTCAGTTTACCTAACTTTTTATACATGTTGTGTACTCAACTACATATTCATGAACACAAAAGACTAAGAGTCCTTCAAATCTTAGGATAAGTTAAGAAAAAATTCATACCTCTCTGTAATCGGATCGATGGAGAGTGTCATTTCCCTACAGTTTATAAAAGGTGCACCAAATCAGGGAATGAATCCTCATGCTATGCTGATATGATTTATAAAAAGACTACAGAAAAAGGCAATATGCAGGCTGCACAATTGCAATTCATGTTGAACTTTAACTTTGATTGAACTCACTGATAACAAGGCAGCAGAAGTTTTCCTTTTTCGCGAGCAACAGAAGTAACTCGAAATTGCTTAAGATCATATGAACTATAAGAAATCTGAAGCAAAGATGAAGAACTAGTACATTGTGGACTTTGACTTTTACAGTTGTGCCTACGCGTCCTCGGAGCTTCAGAGCTGCTGTTTCACTGTCAAGTCCATCAACCCTTTCCCCTGAAGTTTAAAAACACGATTTTTTTGAGTTCTAGGTACAACTGAGTCAAGCAGTTCTACACAATATCAGAAGAGCTTGAGAACTAACAAGGAATTTCACCGACTACACACCATTGATCTCAATTAGCTCATCTCCATCATGAATACCAGCACGTGCAGCAGGGCTACCCTCAACGCAAGAGCGAACGACCTGCATTTGCGCACAGAGGAACCATTTAAATGTTTAGCAGAAAGTTTACAGTCTTTACATATAGTAGCCCACAAGCCTAGTATGAAATCTTCATCATTTATTAGCCTTTTGTAAACGTTTAGTCCTACACATACTGCTATTACCAGAATACTTACCAAGTGCCCGGTGGTTGGTTCTGCATTGATGAACAGGCCTACTCCCTGCAAGTTTCCGTCACTTCCGATCATGAAGCTTTGGTACTCCTTCATCAGCAGGGGTCATATCATTCATATTGCACAGAGAATTCAGAAAGATAAAAATTGACGGCTTAAATCAAATTTCAATCACCTTTATCAAATTTGATATCCATAGAAAGCTTAGATTTACCTTTGGACTGATAATTCTGGTATAAGGATCTCCAAGGCTAGACACCATCCCGCTGATCTTGTTGTAAGCTGCATCAGCTGACTTCAAGGGGAACATTTCAACCATTGTCTGTTGCAACTTCATATCCCAGTCTTCAACACATTGGAAACAAGAAGAATGGAAACAACATTTACTGTCAGTGTTTGAAGAGGCATAAAAGAAAGAAGCCAAATATACCCATGTCCTTCAGCTATGAGGGTAGGGCTAAAGACAAGGTAAAAGTATGGTAGAATTTGAATGTCCAGTACCTTGGTGATTGAACGTAGGATCTAAGAAGCTTTCTCTGATCAAACCCCATGCCTCAATTAGTGTCCTCTGAACTCTATTCACCTGTCAAACAAAAATATCAAACCAATTTGTCTAATTCTCTACACCTCTTGCCATTCACAGTTCTTCATTATAATGCTAAAAAGAAAGCGCCTGTTTTTCCCTAACAATATAATTTCAATAACCAATTTCTTACAGAACCCATACACTTTTTGTACTCAATTCCCGACTAAAATACTAATTAGATACATGTAAACCCTGTAACTATCATCAAATTCCTGGAAAGAATGCATCTTTTCCATGTTTGCTTCACTGATCATGACTAGCACACTTTCTTTAGAATTAAGATTGATCTAACAAATTAACATCAACAAAGACACATTAATTCTTAGGTACACCAGGTGTAAGTTAACATCGGGTGTTTTTTGTGAAGCATTACAACATATACAATTAGTCAACTTTCTTTTAATGACATTAGTCGGTACTTTTATTACTAGTCATAAATTCACTCGGTGTAAGTTTATACCGGTGTACCAAAGACTTGTTGAAGACAAGATAGAAGTTAAGAGAACAATCAAAACAAACCTCAATAGAACGAGAGACAGGAAATGCAAAAGTGAGGGACTCAGCTAAAGCTGTATTAGTATCCCCACAAAAAACCGAAGCAACAGTTACAGCTCCTGCAGCAAAACCAAACAGTAATCTACGGGCAAAATCACTACCATTTTCGCTTGTTCCGAAGCTCGGCTTCCCACAAGCACAAGGATAATTAACTGGACCTCTGCATTTCGTGTTAAGATTAACGTGATTGTACCTCCAAAATTTGCAAGATGGTCCAGGAGAGCTAGTAACAGGTAGGAAAGTTGAGGTGAGTTTGGGGAGAAGTTGATGAGAAATGGAAGTCATTATTTTTCCTTTTCTTTTTCTTCCTTATGTCTTATTGTCAAAATTTTAACATGAATTGTAGATGTTTTGGATGATATATTTGAAAGGAAAAATTTCTTGCTTAGGATGATATATTTGCTAGAAACATGACCGTTAATGGCCTCATGTGTTGGAGGGTGATTTTTGGCGGGACCTACATGAATCTTTGGGTATTATTTGTGGTGTCATATGTAGTTGCGTTGCCAAGAATCTCACTCAACAAACAAACACCAGTCACGTACTCTCTACTCACGTATATCAGTTTTCTCCCTATTGCCTTTATTTTTCTTTTATAAATTAATGTGGAATTATACGCCTAGTTTGAAAACACAATTAACAGTAAGTGGTTGAGTGGTTCCGTGGAAAGTAGGATTGACATATCTTCTAACCATTGTGTGTAATTACTGAGTTATCATTGTAGCTTATGCTTCCTTCTGAGTTTGTATCTTCTATATGGAATGGAATGGTATATTAGCTATATAACAACAATAACAGCCGAGTGTAATTCCCATTTGATGAGCGTGTTTGGGGTTAGGATGTACGCAACCTTGACCATGTTTAAGAAAACATGGAAGTTGTTTTCGAGATTGACTCTAAATGCATTACTTCATTAAAGTATTGACTTTCAACAATTTCACAAAAAATAAGACGCACTGGAAGGCTTTTTTAGCCATTAGCATGTATTACTAAGAACAAAAAAAAAATGGGCATGGACTTGAAGAAAGAAATTTTGTTTTTGCCCAGCTTTGTATCAGCTTGGGCAAGACACATAACACACTTGCGGGTGTGCGTGACTGGCCCTTGATGAAACTGATCTTCTACTGATGATTGGCCCGAATGATAGGATCATAGGACAAGATCCGAGGACAGATCTATACAGCTAATTGGTCAACTGAGTATCTATCAGTTATAAAGAGAAGCAAAGGGAGCGCTTCTTAGACTAGCATAAGCTGTACATTCACATGGTGCAATAAATTGGAAACATTTCTTATTGTTGAGTAAGCACAAAGCACGGAGATATCTGGATAGTGAAGGGAAAGACTAAGTAGAAAAACTTGCTTCCATCAAATCAATCATTCTTTGTACAAAAAGAAGCTAATATGGTTAGAACTTACAATAAGTATCACTCAGCAGTGAGTTCCTGTTTTCATGTGTAGTATCCAGTATGCTGAAATTGAATGTAAAGACTGTCTAACTAACGCTTAACGACCCTCCGTCTTGATTAACTGTGAGAAAACCTTGCTCATCGATACGCTCGAACTATCATCATCCTTGCCATTTCCATCTGTCACCGAAGCCACACTATTATCGTTCTCACTGAAATTGTGGACTTGAGGAGAAAGTGTGCCAATATTGATTGTGCTGTTATCGTCAGGGTCATCCAGAATCACAGCTTCTTGAAGTTGAAGTGTGTACTCCAAATTCCACAAGACGTCCCCCATTGTGGGTCTGTCTGCTCCATAATCAGCTAAACATTTCTCTGCAGTTTCGCCAAACTTTCTGAGTGACTCGGGTTTCACTTTACCAGCAAGAGTAGGGTCGATAATTTGATCCAGTTGCCCTTTCTTCTGCCATTTCATAGCCCACTCTGCTAAATTCACCATATCTCTAGGCAACGTGGGATCTATAACTGGCCTTGCACAAAGAACTTCAAATAACACGACCCCAAATGAATATACATCTGATTTATCAGTCAGTTGTTGCCTCCTGAAATACTCAGGATCAAGATACCCAAAACTGCCTTTCACTGCTGTGCTGACATGGGTCTGATCAATCTCCGGTCCTGTTTTGGACAGTCCAAAGTCAGCAACTTTGGCCATAAAGTTCTCGTCGAGCAGAATATTGGCGGATTTTACATCACGGTGGATAACAGCTTTTGCATATCCAGTGTGAAGGTAATGGAGTCCCCTGGCTGCCCCAATGCATATCTCAAGCCTCTGCCTCCAGTCCAAGCTAGGAAGGCCAGAGCCATAGAGATGACCCTTAACAGTTCCGTTTTCCATGTACTCATAGATCAAAATCATCTCGTTTTTCTCATCACAATACCCAATCAAAGAGACCAAGTGGCGGTGTCGAAATTGTGAAAGCATTTCGATTTCAGTTCTGAACTCTGCAAAACCTTGTTGGGAGCGAGGATTACCCCTTTTGACAGCAACTTTTGTGCCGTCACCCAAGACTCCTTTGTATACTTTTCCAAAACCACCAATTCCAATGACCAAACTCTCATCAAAGTTGTTTGTGGCATCTTGAACAGCTGAAATAGGAACTCGGTAACTCAAGTTGGAATCCACACTATTAAATGTACCATTAGAGAATTTACTTCCCGTGGAGTGAGAAGTTCCCCCACCGAGAGAAAGAGGAATCCAGGATTTTGAGAGACCTTGTCGTGTCAACTTCCGCCCCCTTCTTCTGCAGAAGATGAACAGAAGTCCAGCCAATACGAGTAGACAAACCCCGCCAACGGTAGCACCTACTATTATCCCGATCTTAGCTTTGGTGTTTTTGCGCGAGTGTGGGGACGCTGAGATCTTGCTACTGAGGCTAGCCATAGAATTATTCATCTTCATAATCTCCAGCCCATTCAAGATAGCATTGGGGTAAACATTCGTGATTGTGGATGGGCCAACAGTTACTCGTAGCTGATTGCTATCGATCAATGGTGTAACAGCATCAACAAAAACAGGAGTTGCCAAAGTACCAGTAAGTGAACTAAGATCAAGGTCGTGGGAAACAACAAAGGAATTGAGATAAGCATTAAAGTACAGAAGGTTCAAGGCTTTGCTCACAATGTCACAGTAGTGAAACCGAACAAGATACTGAAACCCGGGCTCTACGTCGAACTCCCAAGTGACATTGAAATTAGAAACAGGATCCTTTTTCGAGTTCATCTCTTTAGCAGTTCCATAGACAGAAGCCGGAGCACTGTACTTTGTTGCAAACCCCTTGAGAAAGCTAACAGCCTTAACATTATTCACAGTAAGAGCAGAAGCATTATGCTTCAAGAAACCATCGTCACGAACCCAAGTTCTCCATAGAGTATCATTATCATAGCTTACAACCGGTCCTCCCACATTTACCCTAACAACTGTTTCCAAAGCCTGCCTCAGTAATCCACTGTAAGTTCCAAATGGACTAATTGATGTAGCAACATCGAGTATCAGAGAATCAGGGACTGAAACAACTTCCATTGCATTTACAAAGGCAATCGAGTTATCTGAAGGGGTGAAGGTGATGACAAGGGAATTGGATGTCACATTCACCAAATATTCTTTCACAGTTGGTGATCCAGGTGGTGTATAGTCACTAAGCAGAACAAATTCCTGTGCTGAAACACTGAAACTCGCAGCGCCTAATCTGTATGTTTTGTAAACAAATGGGAAGAAATAAAGCCGAATGAAGTATCTGCCAGTTTGGCTGATAGGAAAAGTATACTTTGATGGTCCTGAGAAAATTCTGGCAGTTGGGTAAAGTGGTGAATCTAACGAGAAACCCTTAATGGAATCAGAAGAAATGCTTGCTAAAACATTGTCAGAAGTCGAAAGAAACTTCGACAAGGATTTATCAGAAACGAAAACACGGTCACCAACCGTCGTATCAGCAGCCGATCCGCAGTCTATCAGGTAATTCTCTGCAGCAGCATTAGCTTCCTCTAGGAGGCAGGCTACTGACAGCACACAGAAAACCACAATGACCAATTTGAGATCACTATGAACCATTTTGGATGAATATGGATGACCAAAACACCCAAATACTTCTCACTTTTGGATCTCAAGTTCTCAACTAAGGTCAATGACTAGACTCTCTCTCTATCTCTCACAGAAAGATACAACATATGGATCATAAACAACTCCTACAGGTAAAATATGTTGAACAATTCACCCCAAGAACAGTATTTGAGCTTGTTCTATGACAGAAGATTGATATGTGCATAGATAGTCAGCAAAAGTATACAAATTGAGCTCAAGTGAAGCAAAACAAATGAAAGTTTCTAGCAATCTGCACATATAATGTAATAATCTAAAAATCCCACAAAATGTAGCAATCTCATCAACCCAAATACCCAGCAGCTCAACTGGGAGGGAAAAGCAGGAGAATGATCACATTACACAATAATGTGAGCTAAAAGAATATTATTACAAAATAAGGTTCCAACTTGTATGTAAATATACCATGTCAATGATTCAAGGTAAGAAAGACTAAGCAACAGAAGCAGAAAAGATCAAATACCCAGATGAGAAAACTGACAGAAGAATGTAAAGATTGAACCTTTCTGCAGACAGAGAGAGAAAGGAATACACAGATGATGCTGCTTCAGTTTATGACTAAGGAAATATGTAAAGTTTGGTTCTTTTTTTGTTGGGTTGTTGCAGTCTATGCAAAATGCTAATCAGGGGAGGGTCAGAATGTTAGATTACTCAGAATGATTGATAACAACTGTTGAGTATCCAAGGAAAAAGACAAAGGTAGTAAAGAATATAAAAAGGGGACAAACAAAGCATAGATTATGGATCAAATGAGATAATATTTCCAAAAGTTAAAAAAGGGGAGTTGTTCAGAAAAGACAAAGTCAAAAAGGGTGAGAAAATTGGAAGACAAAGTCAAGAGGGCTGCTAATGGCAAAAGGGTATGGTGTTTTCAACAACAGTCTTAAGCTATCAGTTAAGTTTGCTGTTGTGTTAAGCTGTAGGCTGTAACATGTAAGTAACTGTCAGATGCATTTAGTGACTTGTGTGTTGTATATCTGGCAGTTTCAGTTCTGATTTGTGTGCAGTATGGAGTGTGTTGATGGTCATTGCTAGTCAATGATGGGATCAGAGTGAGGAATTGAAATAATATTTCAATCTCTCTCAAAGAAAAAATTTCAGCTTTTAAATTGGCTTGTTTCACAATTTTCTTCTTATTTATACTTTTGGAAAAAGATATGGGGACTCCCATTTTTCGAAAGTTATCAAAGTTTGCATAATTAGTATGATCTAGGTTTTTTATTTTTCACAACAATCAATTTTGTTAGTTAAAAACAATAAAATCAATAATTGATGTAGAAGTAATTATAAAATGGAAAAATATTTATTAGAATAATTTAAAATTGTGTAAATAATCTAAATATTACTCATTATAATTTTTTGAATAGTTTTAAATTTATTTTAAAATTTTCTTTGATTTCGATTATATAAATTTTTATTTCCCAATAATATTTTTGATCAAAATATTTTGTTTAAACATTATTAAATATTTTTATTTTTTAAGTTATAAAGTAGCTATAATATTTCTTTTGCATAATTCAAAATTAATTTTTATAAATATTGCATATAAATGGTTAGGATTGTCTTTGTGGCAAAATCAATCATATAGATTCTACTATTTTATAATGACTCTGACAAACTCCATTGTACTATTTTACCCCATCTCACCCTATTAGTATCTCCCAAACCAGCATTGGTAGTAGACCTGGCAAACGGAATAGTTTGGGTTCGATTCGGGCTAATCTAGTTTACTTATTTTCGGGTCCGATTGCGGTTTGGGTCGGGTTTATTTGGTTCTGGTCATTTTCGGGTCAATTACTTTCTGAAATATTTGACTTTAAAAATGCATTTAGGGAACTTTTTTTTGTTGTATTTTTAGGGAACATTTGATTGAACATTGTCGAATCGGGTTAAGTTCGGTTCGGGTGAAACCGGATCACAAATTGCACTTTTCGTGTCTATTTCAGGTATCGGGTCGGGTGATCCGATTCGGATCATCGGATTCGGGTTAGTTTTACCAAGTCTAATAGTCCCCTCCCCCACTTGAAGACATGCATGTATGTGATTGACTATTTTTTGGCTGTTGGTATAATTAAAGTGCAAATTCATCAATAAGAGGCTATTCTATACTAGTTGTTCAAATACAATCTACGGCTCTATTCTTTAAGATGATCAATCAACCTAAATTCCAGTTTTATCAATGAACTTTTCCTAGAAAAGTGATATGCAGAAGTGCCTGAAGTGGCATACCATTTCCTTCCTACATGGGCAATTCCTACTAGTCGTTTAAATTATATGGGAGTCAGAGAGAGTGGATTTAAGATCTATCAAAATGACATCCCTAGAGTCTAGAATAAATGCTTACTCCTATGAAAATTATACCCTGATCAAGTAATTGATGAAGAAAGGCTCCACCAACTTCGATATGACGATATATGTCATATTGTCATGTACTCGTGTGTATGCCGCATAATAATAACGCACATGACGTCCACTCTGTTAAAAATTACACCTAAAAGCGTGGCGTAGGTTACGTGTGGAGAATGACGACAGTGACCTCAAACTTTTAGAATTTAGAATTGTTCTACAACGACTATGTTCGCAACTTTGCATGATTGAATTCAAACTTTTAGAATTTAGAATTGTTCTACAACATTTACTAGTACTTGTTTGCGGCTAGTGAAAAAGTGAGAATTGAACCTTTAATCTTTAGGGTTGAAGACTTAAATGTGTGATATTTATCACTAGAGCAATTTTCTCTTATTAGTGTTTGACGCCAAAAAAAACAACTCAATCGATGATTTTTCTAGGCCATCCACCACAAGAAAACTTTTAACCAATACATACATTTAAGGTCGAGAAATTCTTTAAAATATATATAAAATACATATCAAGTTAAAGTGATCTCTCAAAAATTAATAACTAAATTTAATTTCAAATTTAGGTAACCAGGAACTCAAAGCTTTGTTCTATTTGGCCACTGGTCAGTGCTCTGCTATTAGTTTAATTGACTTGATCGATGCTTAATTATGTTATACATACTATTTCGTAGTTTTATGATGAGTCAATTGTTGATTTGATATTAGGCAAAAATTCCCTCAATGTCTTTTCCTTCTTACTCACATGTTCTATCTTGTACCACACTTGATCGCACGTACTTTTTTCTACGGTTTTTTCATCCACTTAATCATGATTTAAGGGGCAAGAATGAAAAAAAAAAAGAATTTAATTGAACAAGAGAATCGATGTATTTAAATCCCCTATGCTATATGCACCCCCCACTACATCAAAAATCAGTGCACTCTTTTATTTTTTCCCCAAATACCCCTGAATAAAATACTCCTAATTCCTCACTTTTCCCTTTCCCTGTTAACAC